>JAPYZJ010002069.1:0-22824 GCA_030522765.1 Ophioninae sp. B BG-2022a
TATTTTGTGTACAAAAATTGGTAAATTATTTTGTGTACAAAAATTGTTAAATTATTTTGTGTACAAAAATTGTTAAATTATTTTGTGTACAAAAATTGTCAAATTATTTTGTGTACAAAAATTGTTAAATTATTTTGTGTACAAAAATTGTTCAATTATTTTGTGTACAAAAATTGTTCAATTATTTTGTGTACAAAAATTGTTCAATTATTTTGTGTACAAAAATTGTTAAATTATTTTGTGTGCAAAAATTGTTAAATTATTTTGTGTACAAAAATTGTTAAATTATTTTGTGTAAAAAAATTGTTAAATTATTTTGTGTACAAAAATTGTTAAATTATTTCGTGTACAAAAATTGTTTTTGTTGTAACACGTATTTTTGAAGGTACACGTTGAAAAAGAAAGTAAAATTATTTTTTTAAACCATGACAGTCAGGTTTTTCCTGAAGGACTTACGTAACTTTGATTGATCGAAAAAAAAGCAAACAAACCCAAACAAACCCAAACTTTGATTGATCGAAAAAAAAACCCGAACGTCGATTGATGACAAAACAAACATTAAACCTAAACTTTGACTGCCCGAAAAAAAACAAATCCGAACTTTGATTTTTCGAAAAAAAAACAAACCCAAACTTTGATCGATCGAAAAAAACCCCAGCGACACACAAACTTGAAATCCTTTTTAATATCTCCTGGAGGGTCGTCTCCGATCTCACGACGATCATCCAACGTGCAACGTGAAGTTTCAGTTCGACGTACACTACCGCTCAAAAGTTTGGATACACCAGTCGATATTTTTTCCCGCACTTAAAGTTTGATAACTCTGCCAAACAAAAAAGATATTCGAAAATCCAAAGCGGCATTTTAAAGAAGATATATCAGGCTTCATTTACTGTATTTAAATATTTTTTTCAATTTTTTTTCTACCCGGTACGGATTTTGGTACGAGGCCGTTTTTAGGCCTTTTTTCGACCCTTGCGAATCCGGCGCCGGTTCTAAAAAAATTTTTTTGTTTTTTTTTTTCACTCAGAAAAACTTGAAAGGGCACACAGAAGAACCATATTACTTTAAAAAAAAAATTTTTGCGATTTTTTTTTTGGGAGTTATTTCATTTTTGGCTAAAAACGACGAATTTTGCAAAATCCAAAATAACCCAAGAACGATGGGTTTTAAGAGAAGTTGTTAGGGATACAAAAAACTGCGTATTTTCATAATCAATCGCCTGGAATTTTTTCAGATTTTTCCTCTGATAGTTTTTTTTTCCGAGTACGTTTTTCGAAATTTACGAGCCAAATTTTTTTCTTTCAGAACGATAAAATGTTTTGAGGTAATGTAAGGTAGGTAGGTTTAAGGTAATGTTTTAATGTTTTAAGTGCCTAAAAACATTTTATAGGCCTGAAAGAAAAACATTTGACTCGTAAATTTCGAAAAACATCCTACTCGAGACAAAAATAAATGTCAGAGAAAAATTCTGAAAAAATTCCAGGCAATTTATTATAAAAATACGCAGTTTTTTGTATTCCTAACAATTTCTCTTAAAACCTGTCGTTCTTGGGTTATTTTGAATTTGGCAAAATTTGTCGTTTTTAGCAAAAAATGAAATAACTCCCCAAAAAAAATCGCAAAATTTTTTTGAAAAAAGTAATATGGAGCTTCTGTGTGCCCTTTCAAGTTTTTCTGAGTGAAAAAAAAAACAAAAAAATTTGTTTAGAACCGGCGCCGGATTCGCGAGGGTCGAAAAAAGGCCTAAAAACGGCCACGTACCAAAATCTGTACCGGGTAGAAAAAAAATTGAAAAAAATATTCAAATACAGTGAACTGAGGCCTGATATATCTTCTTTAAAATGCCACTTTCGATTTGCGAATATCTTTTTTTTTGGCAGAGTTGTCAAACTTTAAGTGCGGGAAAAAATATCGACTGGTGTATCCAAACTTTTGAGCGGTAGTGTAAATGCAAGTTAATCCTCCACAAACCGAGACGAAAAAACTGGACCTTTTTCGAAAATCAACGGTGGTCAAAAAAATGACTGGGATATCCGGAAGTGCTCGGGTACCAGGCGAAGCTCTCTTGAGCCGAGCTTTTTAAAAGACCGAATGAACATTCTTCGACGAGGAAGAAGGAAAGACAGCGAGAGAGGGGGGAGGGAGGGGGGGATAGGAGTCACAAAAGGTGGATCCGACCACACGAGAGGTCTGCAAATTTTTCACGAGCTCGAGGACATGCGGTGGAGATGAAGGGGTTTCTCGGCAGCTTTTACATCGAGCAGCCCCGAGACAAAAGCCCTCGAAGGGATATTAGGAGGGCCAGGCCAAGAAGGCAAGTCTCAGCAACTGTGCAGAGCCAGAGAGAAAGAGAGAGGGAGGGAGGGAGAAAGCGAGAGAGAGAAAGAAAGAGAGAGAGAGAATAAGAGAATGGGGTGTATCCAGAATGGGCTAGTACCGAGTACTCACTCATCCACGCCCTCTCATGAGTTCAAGAGTATAAAATTGCGGCAAAAAATAGGCTCTCAAATGCCAGCTCCAATTTTTTATATCTTCGTGATTTGTCGAATTTCCTAGTGATTGCTCGTAAAATCTTCATCTCCTGACTTATTTTTATAACACGTGCTTTTCAAGCTAAAAAAATTGAAGCTCTCACTTCTAGATGTTACTGTGCACACAACTATGCTAATAAGCATCGAAACTCGATTATTTGATCGATCGAGAAAGCTAGGGACTATCAGGATTATCTTCCTGTGCAACCGGGCTCCAGAACTTTGAAACCCAAAAAACAACTGTATCACGTAATACATGAGGGTGAGAGAGCCTGCTCGATATTTTGAAACACGATTTCTTGATCTTGCCATCTCCCGATTTCAAAAATTCATCATTGTACATAATTTTATAAATTTTTTATTCCTGAAATCTCCGGATTTCGAAAATTCATCATTTTACATAATTTCATCAATTTATTGATCTTGAAATCTCCTGATTTCGAAAATTCATCATTTTACATAATTTCATCAATTTCTTCTTCTTGAAATCTACTGATTTCGAAAATTCATCATTTTACATCATTTCATCAATTTCTTGTTGTTGAAATCTTCTGATTTCGAATATTCGTAATTTTTGTTTACGTCTCATGAATTCTGCAAAGCTCAATGCTTTGTTTTTCGTGGCACAGTGAATTTGCAAGGCATTCGTAAATGCAACACTTATAAATATTTATTTTCCATTTTCAATAACACTTGAAGTCAAATTCAACCCAAACAAACCCACACAAACATTTGAAAGGAAAATCGCCGAAAATGGTATCTATGTGTTTGAATTTACGTCAGTTTTCCTTACAACTTACCGTGTTAAATTATACCTTTATAATTGCAAAAATATTGATTGTAAAATTCGAAAATAAGTCATGCACTATTGGCCTGTAAAAAATTATCGTTGATCTAATTGATAAGAATTTTGGCGATTTTTTAATATCCATTAAATAATACTTCGAATGTTTATCAGAAAAGAGGACTCGAACGTTTGTGAGGTTATGTCGATCTTTTACACGTCCTTAACCTCAACCGAAAAAACCGTCGAACCAAAAACCACGTTTTTTACCCCAAACTATTCTTGATTGTAGGACAGCTTGCAACTTTAATATATGCAGAGTCTTGTTGCCACCCTCATTCTCTCGTTTCTTCTTCCCACCCTCCATGAGCATTCTCCTTCTTCCCCAGCTTCCTTCTCGGCTGTCCATTGTCTATTGTCTTCAAGTAATAAAGTTGAAGAATTAGCAATGCAAAAACTGTGGAGTCGATGTTGCCAAGATATCGTAGAGGGGGTTGGGTTTGCTTTATCATTGTCAGTAATGTCGGAGTATCGTCTAATCTACAGGATATCTTGCTCTCTTTCCGACTGAAAAAAATAAGCTTCCAAATCAAGATGCCCAATAATCTTAAAGTGGCCCTGAAAAAATAGTAGTAAACGTTTGAAACGTCCACAATATTGACAAACCATTTTTAATCCGTATAAAATAAAAATTGTAATACTTTCGTCGAATTGTTAATTATAATCTACGTGTCGTTAGCAATTTTTCAAAGTCCTCGAAATCTTCGAGATTTTTCACTCTTTTTTATCGTGCAAACAAAATTTTTTCATGGATTTTCATATTTATTTTTTGGTGAATTAATAGTTATTAATTTTTAATTATTTGTATTTAGTAATTTAGTACTAAATTGTTGAATTGCTAAATTAAAACTAAAATAGTAATTTAGTAGTTTAGTAGTATTTGGAAATTAGTTATTAATATTGAATTATTTAGTTTAATTATAACATTATTTACGACGTATCATTAATTAATGTGTAATTATAGATTTATGTAAAGTTTATGTAACGTGTAACGGTAACGAATTATCGTATTCAATATGCTCGGATTTACAGAAAATAGCATATCGATTCTCGACACTCTATAATATTATCCAAAACACGTATGGTCCTCTTGTAAGACTCGGAAGATAGGAATCGTCGTGATTTACCGGAGCATCCTCGGGAGAAAAACTTTTCCCGATAGTTTTCACCAGAAGAGTCACGTCCAAAGTCTTTCAACAAGGCGAGACCAAACAACCGAGCAACAGCATCACGCAAAAGCTTTACAAAAGCTTGTCCCCGTCCCTTCCCCTTTCCCCGATTTCTCGTTTCGCTCAACCCCTCACCCCTACCCCAAACCCCAACTCACCCCCTGAACCCATCGTCATCGCGCTCCACCTTCGGCATCTTGGCAACCCGTGACCTCGACAAAATTTCCGGCCGATATTTTCAAAACTTCAAAGTTTTTTCCGAGGGTTGAAGTGGCGGAGGATATATGGGTTTTATGGAAAGGGTGCGAACGTTTGGGGTTTTTATGCGAAGAGTGTGAATTTTAGGGATTTCACAGGGAGGGTGAATGGAAAGGTTATGGGTTTGTATGGGGAGGGTCGAAATTTCAGGGTTTCGAAATTTTATTTCCATAGGGGGTTGGAGTTTTTAGAACTTGGATAAGGCGCAAGGGTAGTTTAAGGTTGTATAGGGTGGAAACATTGGGCTTTCGTATAGGGAGAGTGAGAAATTTACGGGTTGTTATGATGGGGAAGTTAGGGGTTGTATTGGGAGCTTGAAAAACTTTGGATCTCTATGCCGAAGATAGGGAGATTAGGGGTGGTATTTTTGTATTCAGGAGGAAGGGAATTTCAAAGCCTATGTGAAGAGAAGAAATACAGTATTGATATGGGGGTGGCTGGAGAAGTGAGGTCGTATGTGGAGAGTGTGGATTTTAGGGAATTTTGAGGGAGAGTCAGTGAAGCGTTGGTAAGGGTTGAATGAAGAGGTTAGTGGTTTTTATGGGGAGGGCAGAAATTTTGGGGGTTTGCATTGGGGTTGAATAAGAAGGTTGGGTATTTTAGGGGTTGTTAGAGTCGGGATGTTAGGGGTTGTAATTTTGTATCATATATATTGTGTAAATATATAATACAAAATATACGAATAAGTATACGAATACGAATACAAAGTATACGAATATATAATACAAGTATACGAATAAGACTATTTCCTCCGCCTGAATACTAAAATACAACCCCTAACTTCCCCACCTTAACAACCCCTAAAATACCCATCCTCATCCAACCCCAATGCCAACCCCCAACATTTATATATATATATATTTAATGTCGTCCTAATGTCGGGCATTTGCGCCCACATGAGTCGAGGGGTGCTTTGAAATCGAGCATAAGAGTTAGTAGTACAAACCGATATCGGTCAGACCAGACTCGCACTGGCGTTCCCCTTATCTCTCGTAACTATTTAATACGTATTCGTGCAACAACTTGTGCACGAAACATTTTATTCAACCCTGCATTGTTGAAGTTTGATTTGATCTCTTATCAGATAGTATACTTATCTTACCGTTATTTCATACTTCATTTATATTTCCTGAGAATTGCGAAATGTGCATCGACAATTGGCAAAATAAATATACATGTGTATATCCATTTGTTCTTCAATAATGTCCACAGATTAAATAAATAAATACAGTGATCAATTACACAAGCGAAATTGTTTAATGGCGTTTCGGAACTTTGAGTGTCACATTGCAAGTAGTAAAAATACTTTTACTACTAAAAATACTTTAGAAGACATTTAATAAAAATTACAAACAGTGGAATTAAAATTATTACATTTCTATTTCTTAATCATTTTGATTGAATCATTAATATACATCGTAAAATAATAGTGAGTTCAACTGCTAAAATTTTCAGCATATTCTAAAAATTAACATAGGTAATAATAATAATAATAATAATATAGTAAAATAAATGATATTTAATATTATTCCAATAATACAATAAAAGAAATTATAATTGTGTTACAAAAAGATTTTTATATACAATTAAATTTAAATCAAATTAAACTTATATTAAATTAAAACTTATATTAAATATATCTATTATATAAACGTATTTATATAGAGTAATTAATAAATATTAATTCATTAGAAATTCATGGATTTATTAATACGACTGACGAACGTATCTGGCTTAACATTTACCCATTTCGGAAACGTTAATTTTCGGAAGCACACACGGCAACCCAACAACATTAAGGGGTGTGTACACGTAAACGATCAGGCACATACATATAACGGGAATTCCAACTACATTTGTTCAACGTGTATAATCCAGATTGGAGCATCGCGAACTCGAAGCGCAGTTAGTTAATGAAGAGCCTGGGTCGAGGATTCGCAGGATGGCAATTAAATGGAATTAGCAATGCGGCTAGGGTATAAGAGATCCGTCGATCTCAAAATCCTAACTCCCCATATCGATAAACCTCCGATCGGGAAATTCAACCGGTACACACACGCATACACACGGGCGCGCGTATATCGATGTACGCATTATTAATGGAGTTGAAAGCCGGTTTTAGTTTAAGTGCTTTTCACCCAAAAGAACACCGTTTCCGGTCGACCCTCCCCCACGATCACATTCATTTCTTTTATATTTCATTCCCTATCGAAATTTAAGGGGCGCGTATTTTTTTTATTACAGGAAAAACATTTAATACTAATGTAACAATAATGATAAAATAAATAAATTTTGGTAGACTTCCGAAAAGGTCCAGCCTCCTATCGAGCTGGAAATTTTGTAGAGACCTTTTTTTTGATATTTTTTGACGATCCCCAATACGATTTTTGAGGATAAAATTTTATTTTTATTTTTATTTTGTATTTTTTTGTCGTTTCATTTTTTAAGTTTTTAGAAATTTTTTTTGCCGATTTATAGTATTGATTTTTGTAAAAATGTAAATTTTCAAAATTTAATATCTCGAAAACTATTGTTGCTCGCGAAAAATCCTTTTCGGGGGTGTCTTAGAATGTTAAAAAAAAGGTCTGTGCAAAATATCAGTCCTATCGGAGGGTGAAACTTTTCGGAAGTTCATCCAAATCCTACCTAATAATAAAAATTGATATAATTAAATTAATAAGTAATAATCAATAAATTAATATTTGAATTAAATAATATATTAATGAAATATTGATAAACGGAAAAATAATTTAAAAAAAAATAATAAAGTAAACACGATATGACGTAATGTAGCAAAAGATAAGAGGGGAAAAGCGAAAATGAGGGTATACGTTGCTACTATTAAGAATAGGTGTTGATTTACCGCCTCGTAGAAGCAACTGGAGCGCTCTGCCCGGATATCCCCCCCCCCCCCATATTTATGGCAGATAATACCCGCGAGCTTGCTCGTTCAACCCTTCCCACCCGACCTCCCAGGCCTGTCTCTCATTCTATCCTCTGCATTTTGACCAGATCTTGTTTATCCCAGCGACCGAATGATAACCCTGGTGCGTCCAGGCCCCGGTTCACCCACACATAAACAACTCATGAAAAGCTTCCTTCCTCCTGATTTCTCATTCGTCGATCATTTTTCAAAAAAATTAAAAAATAACAAACGTACAAACGATCGAAGAAGTCATAAGGGTTCATTGAGGGATGCAGAGAGTGATTTTTTTTATCAAAGAACATGTTTTTTTTTTTAAAAAAAACCCGAACCAAAAATTGTCAGGAAAAAATACAATATTT
Organism: Ophioninae sp. B BG-2022a; assembly: GCA_030522765.1. Taxonomy (NCBI): domain Eukaryota; kingdom Metazoa; phylum Arthropoda; class Insecta; order Hymenoptera; family Ichneumonidae; species Ophioninae sp. B BG-2022a. The sequence goes on from JAPYZJ010002069.1 coordinate 8,091, forward strand.
GAACAAATATTTATATGTATATAGCTTGTTTGCGATACAAATAAAAATGAATTGTAAAAAAATCAGGAATTACTTCAAACAAATGGAAATTGAAGTGAGCTGTCAAAAATAACAATTAAATATCGTGACAAACAAGTCGAATATTAAAACGAAAATAAAAAATAAAAATAGGAAAATACATTTTTTTTTTTGGAAAATTACGAATGAAAATAAACAAATGGAAATTGAAGTGCTCTGTCAAAAATAATTTAATATCGAGACTAAAAAGTCGAATATTAAAATGAAAATGAAAATAAACAATAAAAATATAATATTTTTTGACAATTCGAAAATTCAAATAAATCGCTATAAATGGAAGTGAGAAAATATACTCTCATTTTTGAAAAATCAGACTTTGAAAAAAGTCATTACAAAGAAAAATCAGAAAATGAATTTAAAATTAAGACAAGATCGAAAATTAAAATAAGAAATGAAAAATAACAATGAAATATTGAAACCACACATAAAAACATAAAAAATTGAAATCAAAAATCAAAAATTTAAATGACGAATTAAAATCAGTACAGAGATAAGAGAAAAGGTGCGGGAAAAATAAAAATTTGAATAAATTATATATAAAAATTCTTGTGAAAAATCGGATAAAAAAAAATTGTATCCTTCGCTATCCGAACAGTAGCCACGTGAGTTTTATTCGCAAATTGATTTTCTTTTATTTCGCAACTCGTAAATATTCGTCAAGCCGGAAAAATCGCAACCGAATATTTCGGTTGCGGGCCGCCTCCTCGGCAATTATTTTACTTCATTTCCCTTTTTGTCCGTCCTCTTTCCGGTTTGCTTGTTTATTCATTTTGAAGAAGAAAAAAAGCTTTTTCCTCTCTTCGCGGTATCCGTACGTGCGGATGAGGAGGTAGAAAAAAACAATTAAAAAAAAGCGTTATTTGCCCGTGGGCTGGATTATTCATCGCCCGGCACGAGCCATCCCCACAGATGCTTCGGAGGGCGTACTTGCGAGGGAAAAATAAATCATTGATTTATTTAAAAATATATACGAGCGATCGCAATGCCAGCAGCCTTGGCGGACCTTCTAACCCCCTAATGGACCGCGACGCTTTTATGCCGTCCTCAAATTGTTATTTCCAGGACACTCAAACCTATAGAAGCATAGCTATCAGCTGCTTTTAGAATCTTCGACTCGAACTCGGTACTTTATTCAATTTTTAATTTACCTCGTTTTTGCTGATCAAGAAAACTTTACATAAATTACGTTATATATATTAGCTTATATTAGTTTATTAAGAATTTAAAAGCCAATAAAAAATGTTTTTATTTATCAGGAACTTCATTGTAATATGAAAAATCTAAAATTTTTGTACATAATTAAAGACTGAGAAAATTCAGCGTATCTCGCAGGTCGATCTTTGGAACATAAATATTAACCCTCTGCAGGGTAATATATAAATGTTTAAAAATAAGTAGTTAAAAATGATTATCGAAAGAAATTGAAAAAAACATATGTTTTTGAAAAAATCTGATTTTTCGCTACTTATTTGAACAATACAAATTTATACAAGTTCCATTGACTCAAAATGGGTTTGAAGAAATATTTTGATTTTGATAGGCAGAGAATCGATGTTTGTGACAGAAATGTCATACAGCGCTACGGAGGGTTAACAGGTTTCGATTAGACACGCACTATGCAAAAGCGAAAAGGGTCAACAAAATTTTGCGATTACGTATGTTTTATAAAAAACCTAGACTACCGGACGTTTCAAGCAGATATTATTAATCGAAGCGATTAATTTTTTCGTTTGCTGGTCGACACACAGTCAATAGACACGTGTCCATTCGCATTGAACAAACGGCGTTCGGTATGTTTTTCGGGAAAAGCTTTTTGAAAACGGCGACTGGTAAGACCACCCGGTCAAGATGATCGCTATTTTAGTACTTCATTTTCGATAATGATAATTAAAAACTTTTATCCATTTTAGTATTTCATTTTTTATAATAATAATTAAACACTAATTTTATTGATTTTAGTATTTTATTTTTTATTATAATAATTGAACACTTTTATTTATTTTAGTGCTTCATTTTTTATTATAATAATTGAACACTTTCATTTATTTTTATTGAATCTTACGATTACTAAGATCGACTCGCGCTCTTACGTGACTCTAATTATACGCGTAAATCATCTTGATAACAAAACAAGCGATGTACTTATTTACTGGGATATCTTTTTCTCATTCTCCTTCGAAACGTCAACGACATTACAACGCATGGCATTAAATAATATTATACCGAATTATAATAAAGTTCATTATTAATGTTACGACGAGTTTTGTTTTACGGGTCCACATCAACCTCATGTCAACAATTTTAGTACTTCAATTTTTATAACAACAATTGAACACTTTTATTATCAAGACTTCTCGAATAGTTATTTTCTTACGATGAATATTATTATTTCTTCGATGTATTGAATTTTTCTATTTTCAGAGTCAACAAATTATAGATATACCGTTAAATAATCAATCCACTATTACTACCTTAACTGGCAGTTTTTACTCTCATTTTATTCCTTTTCTAACATTTGTTTATTAGTGCTTTTCGTTTCACACAGTTTTGCGCCACTACCTCTCACCCCCTTGCGTTCAAAGGGGTCGTACTCACCCCCTATTATGTCTTCCCCAATGCTGAGGGTCGTCCAAGTTTCGAACCGGCGAAAGTCTATTTATCTCGTTACCCGCGAGAATTCCAAGTTGATGGGAGGCATCGAGCTGTGTCGCACAAAGAGCCAAAGAGAAAGAGAGAAGAGGAAGAGACATAGCGGGCGAAAGAGTTACTTCTGTAACTCAAGTTGGCGTTATAATTAACGAGGCACAGTTACACATCTGCACACTTATCAATTCATTAAAAGTTTTCGCAGGAACGAAGATCCTGCTCTCACTCTCCTTCCCCACACTTTTCACCTTCCCTTTCTCCACTTTCACCTTAGAAATCTAGCCACCATTTTTCTCGTACCCGTAATCCCGTATCGTCTAGTCATTCATCGAAAATCGAAGTTATCAGATTTTTCAAAACTTCGTCATGAACACTTCAATGTCATCGATTCAACGACCATTCAGTTGTCCGTAGTAGGTACGATGTGCCCGTTTACAGCCATCGAATTTGGAAACCTGTCAACGAGCCATCCTCTCACATCGTTTCCTCTTATAATACATTTTTTTATATTAATATATGATTATTTGTATATTTATTTATTATTTATTTTCTAAATATTTTTTATGTTTATTTTATTATTTGTTCTATATATATATCGTAATATTATTATTATTGATTATTATTAATGATTATTGAATTATTAATATTATTGATATGTAGTGTTATATTTATTTTTATCATATAAATTTCTTCTTTATTAAAATTTCGACGATAATTTTAGGAAGCCGCCTGCTGCTCGAGAAATGATAAAATATTTATTATATTATTATATATACATATATACACTAGACGCAAAAATTAAGGGATAAAAAAAATAGCAAATCTTTTGCCATTTTTCAAAAGGCTGTAACTTTGTGAAAAATGGTCGAAAAACGTTTAAAAAAAAGAAATTGTAGCCCCAAGTTTCTAGTTTTCAGATCTGAGGTCAAAAAATAATTTTTTTCATAACAAATCAGTAATAAGATATTATAGGGGATGTTTCGTAGTTTGCAAAACCCACCTTAGATTGTCTGTACGATCATTATTTCCCGAGTTATCAACGTCTAAAGTCAAAAGTGCCATTTTTGCTTTGAACGCTGATAACTCCAGAAAAAATCGTCGTACAGAGCTCAACCACCGCTCAAATTAAAGAGGATAAAATTCTCTAGAAGATCTTTATGATGGAATCATAAAAAAAATTATTTAAGTCCATGAATCTTTAACAAAAAAAAAAATCGAAATGTTTCCCTCGATGTTTTTCCGACGTTTTCTCGGAAACTACTCACGATAATAAATTTTTGACCCCAGATCTGAAAAATAGAAACTTCAGGCTACAATTCCTTTTTTGAAAAACGTTTTTCGACCATTTTTCACAAAGTTACAGCCTTTTGAAAAATGGCAAAAAATTTGCTATTTTTTTCTATCCCTTAATTTTTGCGTCCAGTGTATAAATATATAAGTATAATAATAAATAAATATTATAGCTTATATAATTCCGTTTTTTTAAATTTATATATTATTATTTGTAAAATATATATTATATTTATTGATAACATATTTTTCAATTTTTTTCTTACGTTCTCGACGACGATTTCAGGAAGCAGTGTGCTGCTCGAGGAATCCTCGATATACATATTCGAGAGTAATCTCCAAGTTTAAATCTCCGCGGGGAATGCGAATGTCGGAGAAGCATCAGGATGCAGCGGGGAGTCGGGGCTTGGGTATCGAGGCTGTTCCTCGTACTCGCGACGACGACCTTCGTCATCGCCAATTATCAGCGCTCGCGCGATAACTCGAGCGGGAACGGTTACGAGCAAATTGCCGGCGGTGATCATCGAACGAGCGTGAACAACGGATCTCGCGCACAGGGTAAGTTTGTACGACTATATTGTACGGACGGGCGTACAGTCTGCGTTTGTTTTAGCTTGAATAATGTACACGAGGGAAAGGGCCAAAAGGGAAGTGCACGAAAGGGCTGAGTAGTAAAAGGGCCAAAAGGGATGTGTGAAGAAGAGCTAAAAAAAGGGCCAAAATGGATGTTCACGAAAGGGCTGAATCGTAAAAGGGCCAAACGGTATGTGTGAAGAAGGGCTGAAAAAAGGGCCGAAAGGGATGTAGAGAACGACTGAGACAAAGGGCCAAAAGGGTTGTGCAAAAAAAAACTGAGAAAAAGGGCTGAAAGGGACGTAGAAAAGGGCTGAGATAAAGGGCCAAAAGGGATGTAGAGAAGGGCAGATGTAGATAAAGGGCCAAAGGGATGTATAGCACATCGCTGAGAAAATCCAAAAGGGCTATATAGCGAAGGGCTGAGAAAAACCTGAAACTTATTTATCGGAAAGGACTGATGAAAAGTACGAAAAGGGTTGGCCAGAGGATTGCTGAAGAAGGGCCATGTAAAAGGGCCGGAAGGGACGAATAGGAAACGGCTGAAGAAATAGTATGTACAAGAAAGGGCCGAGGAAAGCCTCATGAAAAGGGCCGAAAGTGACGCACACGAAAGAGCTGAGAAAATAGACCAAAACGGACGTAAAGTAGGGTCAAAGGGACACACAAAAAAACACCGAGAAACGGCTGGAAGGGACTACGAGAGAAACAAGAAAAAAAAACGCATTTGAAATACTTTGTGTCAAGCTAATACTGCAAAACAGATTTACGAAGCTTTAATTAGTGGACAAAACCAGATAGAAATAAAGGAGAGTACCAACATGCAGAGTTTATTGGATCATTGAGATTAGCGAGATCGATACGATCGGCGTGTTTCGTGACCAGTCGAGCCAGCGAAACGCTCAAATCTGGGAAGGGAGTCTCGATGACTCGCAATTTCCAGAGTCGGAAAAAAAAGTTCGTCCTGTCTGTAACACACGTGACCTACGTACGTGTACACATTTTGTATCGATACAAAGAGAGAAAAAAACTGCAGGAGGTTGTTCGGTTCGCCGAAAGGGCAGGCGAGCCGTTCGCGTGAAATCTGAATTGACAGTTCGATTAAAGCAATTTCATGACTGTCAGCAACCGCTGTGGCGCGCCTTTCAATTTTTCCTCGGCGTTTTTACGTCGATGCGAACGAATAGGCATCGCTTCCGGAAACTTGAACAGAGCGCGATCCTTTAGGCGTTGTTTCATCGACCGGATTCAAGACAGAAAGACCATTTACAGCCTCGAAAATTATGGGTTTCTTATGATTTTTTTTTCATGCAAGGAATATACATAGAAATTTGAATTTTCGAATATGTCTTGACTCATACGTTCATTGTATGAAAAAAATATATATACACTATTTTTCATGCTAATTGTCCATATACATTAATGTTTCTGAGAAGATTTCGAAAAATTGCCCCACTGCTGGAGTCCTCCCTCACGCTGTAATTATCCGGAAAAAAAAATCAAAATAATTCTTAAAGGCAAGACCCATGCGCAATTGGTGAACCAGGATTTTTGAAATATGTGCAAAATTCAGAAAATGGCAACTTGATAAAGTCAATTTTGTGATTTTTCATGAAATTTTTGCTATATTTGAAGGCAAAAGTAGGTTTAATTTTCGGAATTCAAAATAATATTGAGGTTCACCAACAAACTGATGATGTTACGAAGACGTGTGACAAATTTCATCAAAATCGCTGGCAGATTTTCGGCGTAATCACTCCAGCAGTTGGGAAAAACATAGTTTTGAGAAAAAAGCGGCCAAAGTTGTATAACTCTATATACTCAGCATTAACGCTTTTGGCGTCTTTTTGCGATAGCTCCAACAATTCTTGGAATTTCGTGGTAAAAATTGGACACAACATTCTTAAGATATTGAACTATCAATTTATGGAAGAAAAAGAAATCGATATTTTAAAATTTGTAAATAGTCTTCCTGCCTTAAATGAAGGAAACAAAGAGATATACAGTCGGGTAAATAATACAGTCGTATTTGTACGTCTCCTTGTTTTCGAGTGATCTTTCGAAAAAAAAATAAACCAATTAATTTTCGTATCTGACAGGTTTATCCTTATCATTTCACAAAATATATTGTCATATATTTAGATAGAGCTCTTTCTGCTCTACCAAACTGTGGTAATCGTCTTCTAGATTAATTCAATTGTCTTTTTTATTACTCTTGAGGCTTTGAAATGGAATATCCAGGTGGTAAAAAGCAAGGTATATCAATGCATACTCGTTATGTCACCGAGGAGATATCCCAAAGTGCAATCCCACCTCCGCATCTGTATCCAAGGCTACTCGCGAATGTTTCGCAAACAGTTCAAGTAACTATAGTCCACCGCTACTTTATAAAGCCATCCTCAGAACGCTGTTTATCCTGAACGGAGAGCTTTGAACAAACAAGCCAACGTAACTTCATTATCTCTCATATGCATTACGATGACCTATCTCTCCGGATACGAAGGGCAAAAATAGCCCATTTTCTAAATGTTCAAAAACTCGAACGCCCCACTTAAAATTCAAGGAAACCTAATACTGAGATAACAATAGTAATAATAATACTAATAATAATATAAAATAATAACAACAATAATGATATAACTAATGAATGATTATTTAATTAGTTAACAACTGATAAATTAAGTAAGCTATCTCCGCATTATTTAGATTCTTCATTTATAGTTTACAATACTTTTTTGTGTTTCTTTGGTTTGAGGTCATTGATTATGTAATGAAATGATTATAAAAAATGATATCATTAGAAATTATTCTCATTATATATAAATGATTATATAATAAAAAAACAAGCTTAATGAAATATGATTAAATACCATTGATGATGATGTATGTTTATTATATTCATCTGTAGTACTTATATTTATAATTATTATCTATATAATTGGCAATATATGCTGTAAAGTTGTTAATTATGTAGATAATAATTATAATTGTAAGTACTATAAATAAACATAATTAATATTTATTATTATCAAATTAATACATCATTTCGTATAATTATAATTATATAAAATAATATCTATAATTAATAATTATATACAATTATATATGTATAATCAATTGATTATTAAGTAATATAAAGTATTAATGACAATAACTATGATTATTGTTTAATCATAGTAGCAAACAATATTATTATAATTGTGCATCCTAATAATAATTATTTTATATATCGTAGAAATATTTAAAATAAACAAAACCGCGTATAATATAGTAACGTATCGAATGTGCACTAGACACACATGGATCGTTTCGCAGCTTCGGACGTACCTTGGAACGTAATAGGAGAACGAGGGAGAAAGATGAAGAGAGTGTTTGTGGAGCGGGTGGGGGGAAGGTTGTACAGGAGACGGGTAAAAGATAGGACGGATAAAGGAGTTACCGATTTCCATAGAAATTCGTTCCCAGCGGTAGTGTTACCGAAGTAAAAGCGGAAACTTTCGCTATCGTGGGATATATTCGACATCCAAAGTGGAATACGACACGGTGAGGGAAAACGAGGAAACCGGGAGAAACGAAGAGGATGTGCGAACGTGAAGGAAAAGTGAATAAAGCACGTTCGGACATGTGAGAATCACCGATTTTCTCACAAAGGTGAGTAAATCGGTAAAAATCGAATGAAATGGAAGTAACCTTTCAACGAGGATATTACGAAGTGAGGATTCGTGAATACGTCAATTCGCAATTTCGAAATTGCCTTCGCGAGCCGACCATTGAAAAGAGCACCCTCGAATAGACAATTGTAAAATTGTCAAATATTGGTAATTATTTAGTCGAAAGTTGTTCGATGATTTTTATATTCCGAATAAATGTTATTTTTTTCATAAAATATAATAATAAATAAAGGCGTTCCTTTTCAGCCATTTTTCATTCGTATAGTTGTTTGGGTTTGTGTGGGTTGGTGGTCGACTGTTTTATGTTATGTTGATGCCTCGGCTTGGATTTGGTTGGCTTAGTATCCAGTTCCCCTGTTCTTTCTCGCTTACTCGATTTCGGCTAGTTTGGGTTAGTTGCCAGTTCTTTTGGTCAATTTGTTTCGGTTTGTTAGAGTCGGTAGCCAATTTTAAAATCTTTTGTTGGTGACCCGGCTCGAAAGAGGTTCAATAATTTTTGCATTCCGAATAAAGGTTTTTTATTTTCATAAAATATAATAATAAATAAAGGCGTTAAAAAGTATATAAAAACCCGGTAAACGATAAACAAAAAAACGGTAAAAAAATATTTATTCGCGTGTGACCCCTTAAACACATATATGCTGAAATTGGAAAATATACCCCTTAAAAGTATCCATACACTGGACTATCGCGTTGATCTCTCGTTCTCGTTTTTCCCGTACGCGTATATGCCCTTTAGCAAATCCCTCCTCTTCCTCCTCCCACCCTCCTCCATCACGTCCAGGCTTCGTAGGAGCTTAATTACCATCGAGCTCACGTAGAACATTGCTATATCCGCATATACACCCTTGTCGACGTAGCTGGAGTACGTACACGTGCATGTTCATCCTCGATCCATTCCCTCAACAAAGCAAGAAGCATCAACATTTTTCCGCTGTGCATTCATATCCCTCACTCCTCGTACCAGCGACGGGCCCTACTCTTGAAACCCTACTACTCTTTGTAACTGATCCTCCCTCGCCACTATCACGTCCTCGTTCCATAAAATCGTCCAATTCCATCACTGATGTTACAGCTCCGTCTCTCTCTCCTTCCCCCCCTTTCTGTCCCTTTCTCTCTCTCTCTCTCTCTCTGTTAGTGAATCTCGTTTGGAAGCTCCAATTAAGCATCATTCGAACACGACACGAATTCACCTAATAGCCTGTCTACGTGTACGTAGAAGGTATCCAAGCAGTACGTGCACATTCTCGAAAAAAAAAGTTGCACTACTGTATGAATTGCTGATGTAGGTACATCACCAAATATATGTTCTCAACGAACAAAAAGATTTATACTTTCACAACGGTAGCGAAATTCCGCGAAGCTGCTGCTTTCAATTACTTAACGAACATCAAATATACTTTGTAGAACAAAAAAACATTCTTTCATTTCCCTAAGTATAAGTGGAGGCGGAAAAAGGCGATGCTTTTTTTTGCCAGAGATGGCTCAGAGATGACTAGGGGATCACTTATAAGAACGCAGAACTGTACCATCAATTGCTTGATATGCAATTTCGACGTTTATCCAACGATTTCTTAATACAACCTGTGGAAAATAAGCGGTTCAGCGCAGAATAGCATTTTCCCTGGCATGCCACACACATTTATCCAGCGTTATATATCGGGTAACACGAAATTCGGATCGGTATTGCAACGAATGGATGAAGCGGAAAATTTTAAGGAGAAAAGTTCTCAGTCGTTTTTTTCTCCGATGCACCGTTCGCCAGATATTAATCAATCAATGCGAGCCAATCCGGTGCGTGACCGGGCAGCCGCGCCCCGCCCACTCGCGTCGCGTTGGCTCCGAGCGCGGCGTGGAGGGGGATGCGTTCAACTACCGTATAGGTTCGCCGTTGCCTGCTCGATATCTAAAGAACGGTGCGTCGGAGAGGAAAAAGGAAAATAACTTTTTGCGTCAAAATCGCGAGATCTATCCATCCATCGAGGTTCAAATGTTAGTTCTGAGACATATATCTATATTTATAGGGGTGTGAGTGTGTGCGTGTAGTGAGAAGAAAGACGATGGACCCAAGCTCAAAGCTTCCATTAGATAGAGCCCGAGAGAAATGCTGGGATAGAGATCGTCGAGCTTAATGCTCGGTAACGCCCGCCTCTCCACCATGAAACACTTTGAACCCCCCCCCTTAGATACTCGCTTCCGTACTCGCTTTCGCTAACGCAGTTCACCTCTTATGGTCGGGCATTCAACACGCCACACCATCGTCTTATTTAATTACTAATTACCACGAGCCTCGCGTTAATTGGCTTATATCTCAGCTGCAGGGCGAAACTCCCTGCTGCCTCGTGCCCAACGACACTTCTCGCCCGTACTCTCTGCGTGTTTTCTTATACACCGTATAGATGCTTGCGGTGACGATGGCACAAGGAATGCGACTCTTTCGTTAACTATTCTCCAGAAGGATCGTCACGTTCCGAATCTACTTCGTTATCTCTAGTACCTACTTTCATTTCGCGCTAAAAGAATCGATTCTTCCGTTTATTTGATGTTGGAAAAGTTTTCGAGCCATCCGAAACACGGAACGACAAATACGAAAAAAGAAGGATCGAAAATAACCAACATTACGGAAAACAATACAAATTTAAAAAATTTGTTTATTTTGTTATAAAAAAGATAAAAAACAAATTCAACTCCCACAAGCGTTATCAATCATAATGTAGATAAATAGTAAAATATTAGAAGAGGAAATGTAGAGGAAATTTGAATAGAGAGAGAAGCAAGGCAAAAACCTTAACAGCGCGTACCAGTGAGGAAGAAAAATAATATAAATAATAAAAAATATACAAATATAAATAATAAATATATATAATAGAAAAATATAAAATGTAAATAATAAATAAATAAGAAATAAACAAATAATATATGAATAATAAATATGAATAATTAAAAAATGTAATTCGCAATGACTTTGTAATTGATTATTTTACTTGCTCAACTCAATGCAAAACATTAAAACAATTTCGAGGTGCCAATAATTTATAAAATAGTATCGGTCGCCCAAATAAGCCGATCGATACCCAAGGCGTTTTTCCAAGTACTAGAATAATTATTGAACATTGCAACGACGGGGATACACTTGGGTATCAACGGTACACGCATTGCTCGATTGATTTTGCTATCGGGCGTTGAACGCTGCGCATAATTGCCCGTACAGCGATGTCGATAGCTCCTCGTGTGGTTTACACAGCAGTGCACTCGAATATGCTACGGTTGCTCGACTTCCGAAACCACATACTTGCTCCCCACTACGAGGCCGATTAAGCGAGCGTATTCAATAGCCTCCTCTCCTTGCCCTCCCCTACAGCCTCGAAAGCTCTATCCCAACGTTGAGATTGCGTACGAAACTCAAGCGTCGATCATTCGCAATGCGAAACATGCGATTTTACCTTTTCAGCCATTATTCATTCGTTTGGTTCTTTGGACATGATTGGTTTGCGTTTGTTTGGGTTGGCGGTCGACTGTCTGATGTTTTGTTGATGACTCGAATTGGATTTGTTTGGGTTAGTATCCAGTTCTTCTGTTCTTGCTCGTTCACTCAATTTTGGCTTATTTGGGTTTGTTTGGGTTGGTAGCCAATTTTGTAATCTTTTGTTGGTGACGGCTTGGATTCGTTTGGATTAGTGACCCGTGTTTTTCGTCACTCTGCTTGGGTTTGTTTGGGTTGGTGGTCAACTGTCTTTTGTTTTGTTGATGACTCGGCTTGGATTTGTTTGGTTTAGTATCCTGACCTTCTGTTCTTTCTCGTTCACTCGATTTCAGCCTGTTTGGGTTTGTTTGTTTGGGTTAATCGCCAGTTCTTTCGGTCAGTCTTTTTCGGTTTGTTTGTGTTAGTAGCCAGTTTTTTAATCTTCTGTTGGTGACTCTGCTTCAATTGGTTGAGATTAGTGACCAGTTTTTTTCGTCACTTTGTTTGGGTTTGTTTCGAATTGTTTTGGTTGGTGGCCAGATTCTTATCTTTCGTTGGTCACTTGGATGGAATTTGTTTGCTTTAGTCGCCCGTACTTTTTGTCTCTCTTCATCGTTTGTTTTGGGTTTGTTTAGGTTCGTTCGGATGGTGACCAGTTTTTTTCAATGTTTTATTTGTCATCCGGTTTCAGGATTTTTCAATCATTTGTGTAACACTGATAAGGTTTGTTTGGGTTTACCTTGATTGGTCGAAAGTTATCCGTTCGGTGATACTATTTCCGCGATTCACGACGCCTCCGGCAATTGTGTTGATAACAAACGTACCTCAAAGGTCCTTGGCGAACCCAAACAAATCCTAACAAAACCATACCCACATTCATAGTTCTGTACATTTGTATTTCCGGAGTGGAGTATTCCAGCGATTGTTTACTTTTAGTTCTGTCCTCGAAGTGAAAAGTCCTCGAAATCGCATTCACAGAGAAAATTGGATTATTTGGATTGGGAGCTCCAGACCTCCTAAAGCACCGGAGAAAGAGCGACAAAGAGAGAGAAAGAAGGGGGGGGAGCAGAGAGTAGAAGAAATTTGCTCATAATGCCAAGCACAAATACGCGTATAAACGTCACGGACATACGGTGATATTGTTTATTCGGCTTCGCCCCGGCACTAGATGTCCACTCAGAACAATGAAATATATCGCTTCCGAACACCAGTGCCCTTTGAATTCAGCCGTGCAGTTGCACTTTCCAAATGGATTTATCTTGCCCCATGCACGGGATCGTTGCTTTTTGCATTTGAGCTTGAGTTATGTGCGATAAAGCTTATCGTCTTGTGACGTATCGATGCCTCGCGAGACGATTTTTCAACATTATTTTACACTTTATATTTATATTAATATATTGCATTTTATATTTTATCATATTTCATGTCTATATCTTTATATTAAATATTACTATTTATCGTATTAAATTTTTATTTTTTATATTACATTTTATATCTTGAATATAAACAATAATTGTTCCTCAAAAGGGATAATTCTACAGGTCGTTTTAATCAAATCAAGCTCTATCAACCAGGCCTAAAAATTGAGGAGTTACTGCGTCATGATAGTTTCGCAATAATTATTTTTTAAATATTCTCCTCTCGCCCTCGTTTACGAAAATAATAAATACATCATTTTCAAAACCTCAACTGAATTGATATAAATAATATTACATTATTTACTACAGCATTGATATTCAATATACCATAATATTATTTTCAATATTTAACATATTATAATATTAATGTAATAATTAATTGAATAATTCATTTAAAAATGTTTAATTGAAAAGAAAAAAATTAAGGGTCACCCGTCATTACGTATATATCCCGAGATTTAGCGAAATAGGTAAAAGGGTTGTTGGCTACTCAAGACCCTCATCTCTCCTGTTTCTTTACGATATAACGGCCAACCGAATGGGCCGCGATGAAGCTCAACGTTCGTGCGATAGAATCTCTCAAAACGAGTCGACGCCACCATCCAACAGGCCCTAGCTTATCGTGGCCATACAAGCACGTGTAATAGAGGCGAGAGCTTTCCCTCAACCCCCATATACCGCAGCTCAAAATCCCTCTCAAAATTCGACGCTATTTTATTTTTCATACTTACCATCGTAACGGTGTTTTTTCTGTTGAAAGTAATAGAAAATATATGTGTTTTTTTGCGCATATGAGCATTTGGTATAACCGAAAAAAATGCGAAAATCCATTCGAAAAAGTTCACAATTAAAAAATTCTTACAATGAGGATAAAGAAACATCTCTACTTATGGGTCACCCGATAGTCTGTCCCTATCGATTAGCCTATATTCCTTGTGTGGACACCCTAAGCTTTTTTAATACTTTGAAGGAAAATCAAGGTTGTACTGTTAACAAAAATTGTGTGCCAAATAAGTGACACTTTAATTTAATAAATACAATCAAAAACAATAAAAAATATATAGTGTTTATACCACGATAATAGTAACAATAAAAATGATAAAAATAATTATAATCATAAATGAGTAAAGATAACATAAGTAGGATAGAAATAATACCAATAAAAGGATAGCATAGATAGAGAGAGAAAGAGATTGATTGATTGATTGATTGATTGAATTTATTATGCCCTAGCGGGCTTTCGGCAAAAAAAAGACGTGTAGGTTCATAATTACAATAAGATTAACAAAAGTAGGTATAATAAAAATGAAATAAGAGAAATAAGAATAAGCATAGAATAAAAAATAAGAATAAAGTAAGAATAACCCAGAACTTATACTAGAACCTAAAAAACCGACGCTAGTGGTTAGGCGGTCGGAGTGCGGCTCGGGCGATCACTGATGTTAAGCAGCATCGAGAGAGGCTGATACTTGGTGCGGTGACCGCTTAGCCGTGCCCTGGCTGGCGCATCGACCAGTGAGCGGGAGGCCGTTTTTTCTGATACTTTGATGTAGATACTTCAATACAAAGTGTGTACACCAAAGGATCAGGCAAAT
>JAPYZJ010002071.1:0-23621 GCA_030522765.1 Ophioninae sp. B BG-2022a
GCTTTTTTAAGAATTAATTTCCATACATACCCCTTTGCCTCTTTTTTTGCCATTTTTCAAGTGGACTTTCCGGGAAAACTATGCGAGGTATCGATCTAAATCCAACGCCATTATTTAAGTCAGGCAAAAACCTTTTCCAAACACACCAATTAAGTCTCCATAGCATATAAGAAGCTCACTCTACGACCTTTTGAAATATCGTGATTTTTGAGATTCCGAAAAAGTGGCCTGGAAAGATGAAAAAATATTTTTTCTGTTTTTGAACTTTTAGAAGTGTCTATTTAATCGTAACTTTTCCGCTGATTACGAACACGCCCGAGTTTTTTCCCGAAAGTGCAAAATTGGACTGTGAAAATGTGAAAAAAATTTTCTAGAATATTTTTTTGACATTTTTCTCTAGAATTGGAGAGTTCAAGGCGAATTAAACGGTGGATTTGCCTTCAAGGTATAAAAATACACCAAGATGGAATTGCGATGTGACACTAAACGTCAAAATATAATAATAATAAAAATTATTATTATCGTCGTTTTTAATGTTTTAACACATCCCAATGTACGCGCGCATCGATTGTCGAGGAATTATCGTTCATTGCCCATGACTCGGATGACCGGAAGTGACCCGACGAAAATTTCATTCACGGACGTAAAAATTTATAGTTTTTGTGTGTGGGTGTGCGTGAATAAAACGACGAAAAAAAAGGAGGGGAAGGAAAAAAAATAATTCGTCTACAGACGTTGCAGGTGGGCAAGTATAGACTTCCGTTTGAAAATGAAATTACTGAAGCGAGGATAGTGAAAGAGCGGGTAAGCATCGTGATAATTACGATCGGACAGGCAGTCAGCAGCCTTGTTAGCGAGAGAGAATCGCGTTCCAGCAGAAAGTGCCTGGAGAGGGAGAATCATATATATATACATAGGAAAATATATTTCGAAGCCGGTAACTCTCATTCGGGGCTGGATATCGGCACATCCGTATTGTTCGAGGAAAGTCCTCATATTTTTCGGGATTCTATGAAACGTATATTTCGGGGACTCTCGTGTCCCTGAAATAACATTCGCTCGAATGGAGTGACGTTTGTGCAATGTTGATTCTGGATACAGTGGAAGTTTTAGGTTACGTCGAATGGCTGAAATTGGCCAAAACGGGGACGGTCCTCGAAATCAACTTTCCCCTTGTAACACAAAGGGAACTGGAGAACCCACGGTGTAGGCGTTATTATACGATTAAATTATTAGTCCAAGTCGCGTGGGCGTGACTGAAACGTTTCCATGTCGAGTTGAATTCTCTACAACCCCTGCTCTCCAACCCTTCCTCCCTCTAATCCCCTCCTCTTCGTCGTGAAATTCGTAACGTCCGGATTAATTAATTACCGTTCGCGCCGATCGACGATTTACCTCCCTTCCAAAATATCCGGGATAAATACTCGAGGAATTCGAGGACTGGAGAATTGAAAGAAATATCGACGGTTTTCTACGAGATCGTTGAAGGGATGAAACCCCAAGAGTCTCGTTTACATTAATGCTCCACGAGTAATAGTGCTGTTCATGACTTGTTTTTTTTTTTAATTCAATTATTGAATAATTTTCATGAACAAATTTAACAATTAATATATCGTTCGAATGAGTAATCAATTAATAGATTATTTTTTATTGGTTATTCGTTAATTAATTAATTCATTTATTTATTTATTTATTATATAATACTTTTTTATTTAATTGTTATATAATTTATTCTATAAAATGGTTATATCGAATATTCAATGCTAATTAATACATAATTTATTAATATCGCTCATTTACTATACAGTTTGTGCATAATGCTGAATTAATTTTTTTTCCTACCGAAATTACGATCTATTTTGCGATAATACAACGCGAGTATTATAACTTCATTATGGCTTGTAACTTTATATGCAATTATCTCGTGCAGACGCGCCGTTCGCGTATGCTCGGCAAATTGAATTTATTCAGTCAATGCGAAAGCGGCCTGGTGTAACGAGTCTGATGTGCCGCTGGATTCTGAGGGCTCTTTCCACCAACAATATCACTCGATATCAGGGGCTATCGGGGATGAAACGTGTTACTTCTTTGTAACGCACGTTCGGGGTTGGGGAGCGAGAGAGAGAGAGGAGAAGCAGAAATAGGTGTTATTATGCACCAGTGATCTTTGACGACACACACTTTTGGATTCGTTTGGGTTTGTTTATTTTTTAACGGGAATTTTGCCAAAGAAAATTTGAGGATTTGGAATTTAATTCTGAAAATCGTGAATTAAATTCTTATAATCATATTTTTTATTCTGAGAATCGTTAATCCAATCCTGAGAATTGGGAATTCAATTCTGAGAATTGTGAATTAAATTCTGAGAATTGTGAATTCAATTCTGAGAATTGTGAATTCAATTCTGAGAACTGTGAATTGAATTCTGAAATCGTGAATTGAATTCTGGGAATTCTGAATTTAATCCTGAGAATTGGGTATTCAATTCTGAGAATTGTGAATTCAATTCTGATAATTGTGTATTCAATCCTGAGAATTGGGAATTCAATTCTGATAATTGTGAATTCAATTCTGATAATTGTGTATTCAATCCTGAGAATTGGGAATTCAATTCTGATAATTGTGAATTCAGTTCTGATAATTGTGAATTCAATCCTGAGAATTGGGAATTCAATTCTGATAATTGTGAATTCAATTCTGAGAACTGTGAATTGAATTCTGAAATCGTGAATTGAATTCTAGGAATCATGACTTGATTTCTGAGAACCGTCAATTAAATAGTGTTGATTTATTTTTCGAAAAAATATGAAAAAGTTGTATTTTTCAATTATTAATAAAACAACGATAATGAACTGGAATTATAAACAATACAGAAAAAAGTTTCTGAAGTTTTCTAACGCTCGTTACGAGTTGATTTTCGAATTTTCTTTGGGTTCTACTGTTCGAGAGAGGGCTTCGTGCAACGTGTATTAGGTCGTCAAAGTTTTTGAGCTTCGGGAGGTTGTTTGGAAGCTCCGGGAGGCAGAAACAACGCCGCTCGTAATTGAATTATAGAGTGTATAATGTTGTTGGCTTCTCGTCCACGAGGAGTGAACAATGACTCTCGATATGTTCTCCACCCCCTTGTACACAGCTTCCAGCCCTCCTGCCCCGTGCTTTACACGTCGACGTATCTGTAATTTTGCAAAGAGGGTAGTCTCAATGGAGATTAATATGGGACGACAGAAATAGAGAGCGAGAAGAGGAGGGGGGGGGGGAGAGTGAGATAAAAAAAAAGATACTTTTATAACTCCCCAGGACAATTCTTACGACTGCTTTGGGGGCTGAGTACGTGTGTGAGTCTCAATGGGACATATTCGTACGAGAATTCACTCCCCTGCGGTGTACTTAATCGAAACGTCTACGCCAGACTTTTTCGATTCTCGCTCTTGTCATTTATTGGAACGGACAAGTCTTATAACACGATCCCGACAATCAAAAACCAACGGAAAAAAGAAAAATTCATTTAACAACAAAATGTAATTTTCTTGTTAAATTAATTAAAATATGATCAATTTTTAAAAATACGAAGTTCGTAACAGTAAGTTCATTAAAAAAGAAAAAACGTAACTCGGAAAATTCATGTTCTTTCGAAAACAAAAAAAAGTAATCTGTAAAATTCATTTTTATTTAGAAACAAACAAAAAATGCATTCAACATCAAAATGTCACTTACTTATCAAATTAATTGAAAGGAAATCGATACAGAAACAAAAAACGCGAATCGAAATATTCATATTTCTTTAAAAATAAAAAACAACGAAAACAACAAATTTTCATTCAACAATAAAATTTAAGAACAAACTTTAAAAAAAAATTCTTATAATCGACTAAAAATAATTAATTTAAAAGTAATTTAAACTAATTATAATCATTTGGATCAAAAGGGTCAAAAATCGATTTTGAGCAGAAAATGCATTAAAAAAAATGTTCTTCGTTTACTATCGGAGATGACCCCCCACACGAGTGGTCCCACTATCCTCGTAGGTTTTATTTCTGATGTGGGACATGTATTCGATTCTCAGTATTCAGGGGTAGTTTCATCCCCCGCTCTCATTCTCGTTATCTCGTCATACCGATATATCGTCGTACTCTCGGATCCTGTGTTCAGCGAGTCTGCCATTATCGCTATTATATGTCCTCGAAAAAGCGGTTACCCCCACTCTATAATATTAAAACCCAAGGGGGTAGGAAGACGCGAAAAATTTTTTTTTTCGTTGCCTGTATTAAAACGTGCGTTGTGGTTGATTGGCGAGCGAGGTAGGAGAGTGTCGGACAAACGGACTTAATTTTGGTTGTACGGGCAAGAAGAAGGTGCGCCCGGAAAATCCTCGACGAGGGGGTTGGTTTGCGCACAATTAAGCATCCCCTTAAGAAAAAAAAAGGGCGTACGTTTCTCGGTTGAAATTGACTCGAGAACTCGTCCAGTTACGCCCTTACAGTTTTCAACCCCCTCGGAAGGGAGATATACGAGCGTGGTTCGGGAGGGTGAGTTTGGGGGGTGCGAAAATTATAGCCTGCCTAGACAGAGCTTTTGGAAGATTATATACGTATACAAGTGTACCGTAAACGACGAGGGATCGATAAACCGAGAGCTGCAAGAAACTTGCGAGACGAGAGAACAAAGTCCACCCCTGTCTTTCATCCCCCTCTTTCCAACCCCCTCCCGAAAAAGGTCTTTGGCTTTGGTGAAATTATACCGCGAATCGGTATTAGATTATTATTTGATTATGAGCTCAAAAGAGAAGAGGGGGTGAGATCGAGAGGGGGTGGGGGGTTGTTGACGCCAGGACGATGTCCTGCGGGTATTAAATCGTAAAAGGATTACGAATTGAGGTATGCCAGGAACATTGTGGCAAGTTGGACGAACAATGAACAACGGAAGTCCAACCTCAACCCCTAATCATCCCCTAACCACAAACCCCCCCCCCCCCCCATCGCCGAAACCCTCTTTGCAACCTGGAGCCTCGTTATCCACTCAACAAAGACTCCATCAATCATTCGATTCCTCTCGGTTTCAATGTGAATGTTAATTCATTGAGAATATAATTGATAAGCTTCCATCCCTTATCGACACGATGACGATGAAATTTAACCGGATTTTCTGACTTGTATTTTCAATCCTCGTCTTCCCTCGTCATCTTCACACCACTTAGCAGCCTCACACGTTACGGACCTTTTGTCCCATTCAGGCATTGGAATTTTTCAGACTCATCAAGCACCCAACAAGAATCGAGAAATCGAAGGTGAACGCCGACTAATGGGCGATCCTCGTGATCGCGGAGAGGAAAATAAGAATGAACAAGATTGACTTCGAGTAGCGTCCTCCAAGCCTCGATTTATCGCGCAGTCATTCGCGACTGTTTCATCAGGGAAATAACCCACCCCACTCGTCGAATCTTCAAATTCTTCGTCGCTGCCTTCTCAAGCTTTTTTTTTATTTCAAATATACCAAAGCCTTCTCAGGGATTCGAAATTACGAACAAAAATAGAAAAACATTTTTTGTTTGGTTTTAACGATTTTATGAAACTTGTTAAAAAAGTTTTGTCTCGATTAGGAATATTTTGCAGCTTTCTAGGGGACTCAAAATTGAGGGAGAAATTGCCACACCCTTCTCTGTCATTTGCTCTTCAAAATGCCACTTGATTCATTCAGCTACGATGATTTTTCGATTTTTTACAGAATTTCAAAGTTTGGGCATCGATGCCTACATTTTTTCAGTACTACCCCTGAGGCTCTTGCCAGCCATTTTTCAAGTTCATTTTTTGCGAAAACTAATCGCGATATTGAGACAAATCCAACGGTATTATCTGAGTCTATTAAAATCCTTTCTAGAAATCCCCGACAAGAAGACTTTCTAGAAATCCCCTTTCCTCAAATACAACGACCGCTATGGTCAATCGAAATTCATCGATTTTACCGATTATGGAAAAATGGTAACTCAGGGGTTGAAATTTTTATTTTCATTCTTTCTCACACATGAAGGGTCAATCTAATGGGAAATTTTTCGCTGGTTACGAATATCACTGAGCTTGTATCCAAAACTCAAAATTTCGCTATCCAAGCCTGATAATATAATTAATTTTGACGCAATGTTTATTACCGGGACACTGGGTTATTAGGAGGTCTTGTAATTCGATATCCTTGAAATCACCTTTTCCCATAATGATCCCCGGGACAATGCACAAAAAGATTCCAGCATCTCTCCTCGACAAGGCCCCGTGTTGTTGTCGGACTCCATTTTGATAGAATGCCACTAGAGACCTCCTCGTGCCTCCAACGCAAACAGCCACACATTATTGTACGAGCACGTAATGACGTGTTTGTTGGACAGCCAAGAGGGAGGATCGGCTAGCCTGGCGCCATTAAAAATACACTGAATCAGCCTCACCGGATAATCAAAAGTCATTAGTCACTGACAGGTGAGACCTCTTCACTCCAGTATCCATGGTGACGTGGGGGAAAAAAAATCAAACATTTTTTTTCCACTGAAAAACAACCCCCTTCGCGAGCCAGGGTTGCTCTTTCCCAAAAACACGAGTAAATGTTTATCTTTATATATATATAATATATATTATATAAATATGAATTAAAAGCTGGAGCAAAAATTTTGATCGAATTTTTTCAGGATTTTTTGCTCGAAAAAAACAATCCCTGTAATTATTATTTTTTGCATTTTTGATAATGAACCTTGAACTTATTTTCTTTGATAAAACAGCTTTAAAAATGATTGTGCTCAGAAAAACTACCCTTAAGATAAATTATATCAATAAGAACAACCCTTGAGTTTATTTTTTTAGCTAGAGTAACGCGTTTTTTTTTCGTTTCGTTTTCGAAAAAACAGATTTTTGATTTTTATCCGAAGATTTTTGGGGGGTGGGAAATGACTCGAGGAAGAACGAGCGCGTCGAAAAATAACGCGTCCCGAACCGAGAACGATGAAAAGCTCGAATTTTTTTGCCGTCGGAAGAATCCTCCTCGTGTCTCTCTGGCTGTGGATGACGCTCATACATACCCCCTGTGTACACGTTAATCTCTCGCGGCAGGGGGTTGAAAAGGATTGCGGATGGATGGAGAGGGAGAGAGAGAGAGAGAGAGAGAACAATGAGAGAAAGAACTCACCATGAAAGCCACTCTCTTGCTGGTACCAACCGAGCAGACCCGAAACAAAATGGCCGTCATTCCTCCCGCGTTTAGCAGCCCGTCAAACAACCCCCCGTTCCTCTCTCGTTTACCATCCAAACGCGGAAAAAAATGCACGAAAGTGAAAAAAAAAGGGAATTAAAAAAAAATCCCTTCTGATCTGGAAACGGGAATAAATAATCCATTGGTCCGTTACTCAGTTGCATCGGTAAATAATAATAATAATAATAATAATAAAATAAATTGAAAAAAAATAGAAAAAAATAAATAAATAAATGAATAATCAAGCGAATAAATACAACAGCATTGAAAATCGTGATTGAATAATCATAAATTGTTAATCAGCTGCTGGTTGAAGATAAGAATAATAATTGAAAATTACCTACAGTAGTGTAGTGAAACAATGTTTTTTTTTTTCCACGAAGTCCAAAATTGGACTTTTACATGTTGAAATACCGAGGTGTCTTTCTGGGCAGTTTGTAGAACCGGAAATGAGAGTTGAAAATCCGTAGCGTTAAATCTCGCGATAACGTTATCGGTGGAGTACGTTGGAGAGTTGTCTCGGGGGAGGTCTCGAATTCAAAAGGATTTAGAGCCGCAGGATGTAACAAAACTTGCCAAAGGGTTTCACGTCCATAGAGGGGATAGTTGGGGTTTAAGGGGTTGGGGGGTAATCTTGGAAGAAAGCAGGATGTAACGAGAAGACGTTTACAGCCATTTCTCCAGGATCTTCGTCCTTTTTCGAAGCCCAAGGAGGACGAGTTTTGGAACAAGGGTTGAAGAAAGCCAGGAGAGAGAGAAATGGCGGAACGAGAGGGGGGGGGGTTGAAACGGAGGAATGTCTGAGTGAGACATCAAGAAATGGCTAAGAAAAGGTAATGGGGTGGAACCGGCTCAAATGACCCGCGAATTCAGCCTAGAACACTCGGCGAGACTTCCAACCCCCATTCTCTTCTCCATTCTCTCAGCATCTTCTTCTCACCCCTTAACTCTCAAGCTCTTCTGCCGTGTTTATGCGTTGTTTAGTGAAGCTCTCGACCATTTGCCAGGTTAACCATTCCTCGGACCAAAATTATTCATTGCTAATGTTATTGACACTCGTGATGGACATTACCATGGTAATTCCCATGGTAAATCCAATCTATGGGGTTTCGAAACTCACCCCTATTTTCGTCGCAGTTCACCTTCGTTTCAAGCTCCAAGATTTTTTAGGGTTGATAATTACGGTTGAATAAATTATATGAAATATAATTCCGTAAGTAATATTTGTTAGCTGCAAAAATTTTATATTGTTTAATAATAAAAATCATCATAATGATAACCCAAATAAATTCAGAGAAACCGGGTAAGTGTCGAGAAAAAATAAAAAATAATAATAACAGTAATATCGCGAGATTTTCACTCGAAATTGGCCAAATTTGAGTAAAAAGGCAACTCTGCCTGGAAAAATCGTTGAAATGAGGCAAAATTGATGATTTTTCGTGTATCGTGACTTTTGCGATCTGAATCGACGAAAATAAATGCATTTCCGTGTTTCAATGCTTTTTTTTCATGGTTTTTCGTGATTTTCATGTGAAATTGGTAAAATTTGGGTGAAAATGTAAATCGAGCACGAAAATCTATTCGATTGATATATTCATTATTATTTGGAATATTTTTGAAATTGAATACACCGTTGTTATTATTATTATTATTAATAACCATAATTCAATAATAATAAGAGTAATAATAATACAATTTTAATACATTTAATTATTGATACAAATTGTTATAAATATAATATTTACATATTGGTACATTTATATGAGAGTGTGAAAAAATTATTGTTTAATTTAAAAAAAATACTAATTTAGCAGAGTGACCGAGGGCCGCCAGTTTGAAATTTTCCAAAAAAGTATTAATCGTTCAAAAAAGAAAAAAATCGACCAATTGTACGAATTCCAAGACCGAGGAAAGGTTTCTCGCGGGTCCTAAGAAAATAAGGGAACGGTGAACGGTCATTGTGGCCTGCAAAGATCGTTTCCGTGCGTCAAAAAGGTGTGCGAAAAGTAGAATTTTTGGTACCAGGTGCTTGATGAATAGAAACGCGTCGATAATCTTTGCCCAAACATTTTACGAGCGATGCAATATTTCTTTAGAAATTACCTGACCTGAACCGCGACGAAAATAAATATTTTTCGTTTTCCCGACTTTTGAAAATTTTTCATCGGAGAAAAGAAGGGGAGAAACGAGAAAAAAGAAAATGAGAAAAAAATGAGTAACGAGTGTGAAAAAAAAATTGAATTGTCAAAGTTGAGAGGAATGAATTTTCAGACCAGGGTGAATTTTCGTAAATTTAAACGTTGCAAATTCTCGAATTGAAATTTCAATCTCTCGCTGTGCCAAAAGAAACGATTTTTTTTTCATTAAAAACAGAAATATAGGTGACGATATTTTAATTAATGGACGGAGGATTGGGAGGGGAAGTAATCAACATTTCGATTAGGAAGAGACCGTGTACGAAATAAAATGTTTCCCGAATATAAATAGTCGCCATTGATGAACTTGGAATTTGTTGGATTATTATTTAATTCGTTATTGAATATCCAATTAATTCTTTCACTTTCTATTTCACTCTCCAATTTATTCGTCACTGAAAGTCCAATTAACTTTTTTAATAAATATTTTTATTATTATTTTTTTCAATGATTTTATTAATTGATTTTTTATACTGTAGCTTTTTTTAATTCTCAACTTATTATTTTGCAAAAATTTGAAGATTATTTTATTTTGTAATTTCCAAATTACCCAAAAGTTGTTAACTAAGGCATCATAAAATTTATCATTATCATCATCCCTCTTTCTCTCGTCTATTCTCAGAACATTCCATTATTGATGTTATCTCTTGGGGATGCTGCATGTCGAGAGAGAGAGAAAGAGAATTTTTCTCGTTTTTCAGTGTACAGAGACAATAACAAGTGAAGGTCCGTACACGTGTAACAAAAGCTGAAATAGACGCCGAGAAAAAATATGTTCGTACGTGCGAGAGGGATGAAAAAATTGACGATGAGAACGAGGGTTATGGAGAGGGGGTAGAGGAGACAAAATTGAGGGAGAATGAAATTACAAAGGTACAAATGCATTAAATACTCGAGAACTTTTGCGTCCTCGAACGGGAGCATTACACGAGTGATGTACACGTAAAACACGGGGAAGGCAAATAAACGAAAAAAAAAACGAAAAAATAAAAAAAACGACAACGAAACGTCTGAATTGATTGCGTCGAAAATTCAGCGACGGTTTCCTCTTTGCGGTATTTTTTTTCGGTGTCCTATCAAATAAAGGTTTCCAGGACAAGCTCGTCCTTTTTTTTTTACGAGGACTCTCGTCCTGGAGCTTTTACAGGAAGCTACAGAAAGCGTGCTTTTATTTAAAAAAAAATGTCGATTTGCAATATTCATAATTCTAGATTAAATAACAATAAACAGAATAATAATATTTTTTTTGTTTATTGTTATTAATAGTAAATAATTAATATAAGTAATAATTAAGTGAAATGGAAATAAAATAATTATTAATTTTTATATATTCTATAATTATTGAAATACATTTTTTTTATTAAGAAAAATGATATTTTTTGTTTATTGTCATGTAAAGCTTATACTAAATGTGCAATTATAACTGTTTTTATCGATTTTTAAAGTGGATTTAAAAATCGATAAAAACAGTTATGGTTGCACAGAAGAGCTCGTCTAATTTTACCAGAGCAGAAGAAAGGCAATCGTACGTGTGGCTCATGGTGGCCGATGCCCGCTGATCCTCGAAATTAAATTAAAATCGAATTACCGGATTAGCATGTGATTTTCGAAAGGAATTCTCGCGTTAATACGGGTTGAATCGTATAAGGGATGACTGGGACGAAAAGGGATAGAACGTTATTGGTTAAGGGTTCGACCCCATTGTCAACAAGAGAGAGCGAGAGATGGATGATAATGGCATAGAGTTCATGAATTTTCCTTGCTTCTCCTACTCAAATCCACCCTCGAAATGATCTCTTTGCCCAAAGAGACTGATCTATTTCTCTCTCTCTCTTTCTCTCTTGGAAAATCAAGCATTACATTGTTTTTAGTTTTACCACTATTATTTATTATTTTTATTACATTATTTCTATTATTAAATTTATTTTCTACTTTATTCTTATTTTATATTACTTTTTATCATTAAGTTAAGCACTTTTGTATTATTACTGTTTCATTATAGTTTATTTTGTTTTTTTTTCATTTTTGTATTATTTTCATTATTTTTTAGTGACTATTTTGTAAAGCTTTATACGTTTTTTTTTGTTAACATTTTTGTTTCGTCTTAAATTGCCAGAATTGTCTTTTACTAGGATGTAATAAAATTTATCGTCATCGTTACCATCGTCCCCCCACCCCCTCTTGCCCTTTCGTGAAGACTTTTGACACCCTCGTACACATTTCATTCCACAGTCGTATCATCCCTTCGTAAATGTGCAGAAAGTCACGAAGCCTCTCGTCAAACAACCCCCTCTCCATTTTCACCCTGATCCCTTGGCCTCTGCCCTTTTTTTGGCACGTATCGTCTATCATTTATATTAATAGGCAGCAACCTCATCTCAGTGGCCACCACTCGCGATATGAACTTTCGTCAGGGAGAAAAATTCCCTTCCATATTAGTCATAAGAATTCCTCGACTTCGCCCCGAGGGTGCCAATTTATTGGGTGTCAAACTTAATGGGAAATTAATGTTCGTTCGAACGCTACGATTATCCAATTACAGAAGAGGGTACAGGGAAATATCTGACATCTTGGAGGATTAAACATTTAGCAACCCTTCACTGACTGGAGAGTGAAAATTTCGAAAAAAGAAAACTTGCTTAAAATTAAACGATTTTCTATAGGATAAAACTCAAAATTTTCGATTTTCCTTTGGCGAAAATTTTTTTCAAATAATATTGTATGTTATTTCGAAATTCGAACTTTTCAACCCTATCCTCGTGTCAATATTCAAGCCCAGAAGTTTTCAAGCAAAATCTGCGCAGTCCTCCGGCAAACGAAGGGATGAATTCCGGCTGGCAGAGCTTGATGTCCCTGAAAAAAAGACAGCCGAAAATTGATCAATAGACTGGACATCACGAGTAGTGGATTAAACGAACGAGAGAGAGAGAGAGACAGGGAGAGAGGGTGGAGAGGAGAAAAATAGGGGAAAAAAATCATCCCTCGAGTCGACTCGATCGAGTGGCAAATAAATAAAAGTTTTCAGTCCATTAATCGCTAAGCAGGACAAATTCAAATTACACGTTTAATAAAAATAATAAAAATAATTCCATAATCGTCATTAAAAAATTATACTGTCTACAACAACAACAACAACAATAATAATAATAATAATAAATTATCTTCCCAGGTAAATTAACTCTTATTTTCCAAGAGCTAAGAATTATTTTTTTACAATTATTCGAGCTTGAAATTGAATTATTATTGAAATCTGAAAATTAAATATTCATTAAGTTTAAGAAATTAAGATTCAAAAATCTATTTTTTACTTCATTTATAAAAATCGATATTTTTATTAATTCTTATAATCCACGAAATAATATATTAAATTAATATGCGAAATAAAATATTAAATTAATACACTTTAACGAAAAAATCAAGGTAAATAAATTACGAGCGATTAAGGGGGTAGCTGAGGGTAAATATTGTTAAAGCTGTTGTTTAAAAACGTTCGAGCTCGTCGATGATACTAAAGTAGATGAAGTGGCGACTGGGTTGGAGGGGGAGACGAAATTTTTCGATGCCAAGTAGCCACGCGTGTAGAAATAAATTTCCGGATCTCTGTGCGGTGAACGCAGCAATTTGGGCGTTTCACACACACGGATTGTCAAGCTGAAATGGATATAAATTCTAATAATGCTTCGTGGGTTGTTGCGTGGCAAGGAAATAACCCTGAGACAGGGGAGGAATCAGGGAGAGAGAGAGAGAGAAAATTGGAGAAGAAATTCTCGGTCCATTCGTAAGGGAGGCTGAGACAATGTCCACGAAAGATATAAATCTCATGGATAACCGAATTACGTTAGATGTATGGACCAAGCAGAAATCACGTCTCTCTCTCTTTCTCTCCCTCTTCGTGGCCACGCCCATCGCGGAGCGCCATCGAACCTTCCCTCATAACATGCGCCCTCTACGTATCCTCGTATTTCCCTCATCTCCGAAATAACACAAAAAATTATGCTAAAAATCAATCTGTATTTCTACCCTCTGGATATCAATCTCAGAAATTATTTGGAGCATTTCTAGAAATTCTGGAATTTGAAAAGTTTTTTTAGAGAATTTCTAGAAATTCCAGAATTCGAAAAATTATTTATAGAATTTCTAGGAATTGTAAAATTGTCAAAATTGTTTATAAAATTTCTAGACCTCTAAAAATTATTTCTAGAATTTCGAGACCTCTAAAAATTATTTCTAGAATTTCTAGAATTCTAGAAATTATTTCTAGAATTAATTCATTTAACCCTAGGAAATAATTTTCCCATGGATAAAAAATCCTATCCAGCAAAAATAAAAAATTCTCCTTCACTTTTGTGAAAACTCAAAATATAGAAATATGTAGTTGCAAACTAAGCCATCATTGAAAAATTTCCCATACATCACGTACCTACAGAATATATTCTCAAACCATCCCATCACCATACCTGCCTCCAAAAAATTCAATACTGATTCGAAAATTCATAAAATCCAAAATTTATAAAATCCAAAATTCAAAATCAACAAAAAAAACCAAAAATCTCCCATAGACAACTTTCCCCCAAAATTCATTCTCCACCTCATTTTCGTTCCAAAATCTTTTCGGGGACAAAAAAATATGAAAATATAAAGAGAGAGAGAGAGCAACCGAAGGGAACGAGAGAGAAGGGAAAACCTTGCGGGGGTACGTCTGTCAAATTTAGTAACGTCGAACGACCCTTAGGGACGTGCGTTTTGCGAGCTTGCGCTAGCAAGTGTCTCCGGGTAATGATGTTGAGGAGACGCGTGCCGGATCGCAGCTGGATGTCCCATAGTGACCCCATAGTGAACCCCCCCCCTCCCCTCTTCCCCTAACCATCTCGTGCCATCCTTACCCCCATGTTGAAACGAAGAGCCGCGCTAACCATTTGAGAACCTTCCTCGCAGAGTTCATCACTACTTGTTACTATTTATACGCAAGCTAGCCGGTTCGTAAGAGGGTGAGCGCCCTTTTCAGGGACCATACAGAACTCGTATTATGTGGCAAATAAGTCACCCCATAAATGCTGTTGTAAATATGAGAAAGAAGTGACTCCGAATATATCAGAGTTCGAGGACAAGCCCTATCGCACCCAATTGTCCCCAAAGTCAACGATACGTACATCCTGATGGCCTCGAAATAATCTAGACTCGTCTTCGAAAGACCCATAGAAGGGAAAAAATTCTAAACTCGTTTTTGAATGAATTCTCGAAAGGGAAAAAATTCAAAAGTCCTTTTCGAAAGAATTTTCGAAAGGTGAAAAATTCAAAAGTCGTTTACGAAAGAATCCTCGAAAGGGAAAAAAATCGAAAGTCGTTTTTGAAACAATTTTTAAAAGGGAAAAAATTCTAAACTTATTTTGGAAAAAGTCCTTGGGAAAAAAAAATCTACACTCGTCCCCAAAAGATCCTTTGCAATAAAAAAAAATCCTAGAGATGTACTAAAAATAATTCTGCCATCAAAAAAAATTCAAACCCGTCCTCGAAAGGAAGTTCAAACAAAACAAACCTTCGCTTCGTCCTCATAATAGTCAGATGTCCTGAAAGTCTACATTGCATAGATACGAGACAACGAGTTAAAAATCCCCTTGTCCCTCGTGTACACATTACTTACGTATTGCAAGAATTAATTGGCTCAGAATATGTGAGAACGTAATACGTGAGAAACGATCTGGGTGGCTCTGAACCCTTGAAATAAATTTCTCACGTATATTATTAATTCGCATCTTGCGGCGTTGTACACGCTTCTACGGGGCAAGGGGGTGGGGGGAATGTTTGAAAAGCTCGAACGGAGGATCTCTCGCGATTGGATAGCCCGATGAATGTCCCATTGATCGCTACGTATTACCGCATTATCTCACTCCTCGTTCACGAATTTTATGAACGCGATCAGTTTCACAGATCATTTGACATTGTGGCTGTACACGTGCGTGGGCGCCTGTGTGTGTGCTCGGAGATTAGGGGATGCCAGGGGAAGAAAATACCATTCCCGTTTAGGGCTCGTTATTAACTGCGTTCAATATCACGTCACGAGACTCTTTCCACTCGTCCAGAAATATACGACAATTTTCCACTTTTTATTTCCTTCTTTTATGGACGGCGATCACAGTTGATTCATTGTTAATTAATTTCGTATTAGCTCAGCCGAAGAATTGAAAAAAAGAAAACAATATAATTTACTTTTTTTCATTCCTAATAAAATAATCTTTGATAATTTTTGATTTATCAATTAGCTCATCAGCTCAGGCAAAGAACGAAAAAATAAATATAAATCATAAAAAATATAAAAATAATAAATAAATATAAATAAAAGAAATAATTAATAATAATAAACAAAAAAAATATATATATATAATCAATAAAATAAAATAACGAAAATAAAAAACGGACTCTTGCATATGGAATTTTCAATGTAGGAGAGAAAGAGGAAGGGAGAAGTGAAAAATAAATAAAATAAAGAGAAATATGAGGAAAAAAAATGCTGGAGAGGGAAAGAGAGAAAAATGGAGAGGGAGGGATGGGGGGAGAAGGGAGAGATGAAATGAGTGTTCCCGACGACCGTTTGCGACTACCCCCTCCCCTCCCTCGCCCCTCTCGCTCTATCCTTCTCTTTATATTCCCACTCCAATTCTCATCCTCTTGTTTTGGTCCAATAGTCAGTCGCTGGTCTGATCGATGATACGCCAACAGAGAGTTCTGCGCATGGCCGAGCTGAATATAAACTCACTCCTTATTATACTGCTCTTCTCTCTCTTTCCCTCTCTCCCCCCTCTCTCTTGCTCTCTCTCTCTCTCTCTCACTTGCTCTCATTGGTAAACGAATCGAAAGTTTCCCTCAAGAGAGAGGGAGAGAGAGAGACAGAGAGAAAATTGGGAGGGTGAGTTTAAGGGTTGGTTTGCAAACTGAAAATCCTGATAAAATCTCTCGCCTCGGGTGTCCGAAACTCGCGAAAAGTTAACAAAAAAAGTAAAAAAAAAACGAAAAAAAAGAGAAAACAAAAAAATCGGTAAAAGTGAAATAGAGGATAAAAAGTGGAGGCAGGAGAAAAGGATATCCGAAGTCCGACTACGAGGCTCCCGAAACTTATAAAGATCCTTACTGTCGAATATAAAACGAGGACTTTGAGCTTTTCCAATTCCAGACCTCAACTTCCTCCGAAAGCATTTTCCTCCGAAAAAGCCGTCGGCAGTTTCCAAACCCCTAACCCAAACATTTTTATTCCCTCGCGGGCATAAAAAGCAACGACTGTTTTTTTGGAATGCAAAGGGGATTAAATAGATTAAAAAAAAATATTATTATTTTTATTGAATATTTCAAATTTTTATAAAATTTGTACCAATTGTGGATTGTTCAATTGAAGTAATTGAAATTGAATAATTGTTCATTTTTATTATCTGATATTATATATTTTATCGCTACATTTATTATTCGTATTATTATTAATTATATTAAATTTATTTTTTTAGCTATTTTGTAATCGTACGAAGAAACAGAGATTTAATTTTTTTCAGGGCAGTAATATTGGTCCTATCAGCGTGAAACATCATTTGAGGGTCGACGAAATTGACAGGCCGATCAAGCAAGCCCCTGTTTCGCATTTGCGTTAGAATTAGGATGAAAATTCTGTCATTGACTTTGACATTGTTGGTGCAAATTGGTAAACGCCCTGGGCCCCCATCGGGGGGTCTCATCGAACTAAAACTACCCCTTCGTTTGCAATCCACCCTTTGGACATTGCCATGCTCGTTTTCACGTTGCTCGACTCGATCGAAAAATAAATAAATTGAAAAAATAATATTTATTTGTATCTATTGTTTATATTAAATTTTTCATTTATCGCCTTATTTTTTCCGCACTTATTTTTATTATCAACCGTTGGATTGGATAAAAAAAATATTATCGTTTCATTAAAAAGTTTCGTGTTTCTTTTCGTTCAACGCGAAAAAAAAATCATAAAAAAAGTGGGGAGGAGAGCGAGAGGAGGAGAAAAAAGAAAATTAGAACGGGACAGGCACGCGACCGCTCTGCGGGTGGTCGGCTCTCTTTTGGAAACGTTAACAAGTATCTTTTGCGGCGTGGAGCATGAAAAATAGGATTGCACACCATCAGAGACCCCCCATGGTGAAATGCGACGTGAAATTTTGGCCAACGAGCATCCCAGTTAGCAAAATGAGAAGAGAGAGACGGAGAGAACTGCCAGTTAATACATATATTCATAATTAGATAAAGCCGATAGTATACTTATTTTTCGAGTTTATGAAATAAAAAGACATTTGTAAAAACAACGTTTTTTGTTAAAAATATTATTTAACAATAATAATAAATATTATTAAAAAATAATAATAAATATTACTAAAAGATAATAATAAATATTAATTAAAATTAATAATAAATATTATTTTAAAATAATAATAAATATTATTTTAAAAAAATAATAATATTATTATTATTAGCATGATCAATCTTGTAAATGCAATTGTTTCTATCGTCCTTATTTGTTCTTTTCAGGTATGGTTTCAGAATCGAAGAGCAAAATGGCGTAAAACGGAAAAATGTTGGGGCAGAAGTACCATAATGGCGGAATACGGGCTGTACGGGGCGATGGTACGGCATTCGCTCCCATTACCGGAAACAATATTAAAGAGTGCCAAGGAAAACGAATCGGTGGCACCGTGGTTGCTCGGTGAGTGTCCGGATCCTAGTAAAATAATAAATGATACAGAAAAACGAAAGAAGAATTGGAAATTAACAATAAAAAAAATATGATGCGCAAGGAGGCAAGAAAATTTGGAACGCGCCAGCCAAATCCCAGTGATTTCCATACTTTCACCGATACATTGACAAATTGGAAAATTTATTAATTTGACTCGTATTTATTTGTCTATCATTTATTTCCGGTCTTGCCCTTTGGCTGCTTCGAGCTTTTTTAAAAAAAATTTATTTCCTTGTTTAAGTTAATTAATTTGTTATTTTTACGGGTCGTCAAATATTTATTTTTAATCGATTTGGATTTTTTTGACAGCTTATTTATTTTTTTACTGTTTTTTAATTTTCTACTTAAATTGTTATTTATTTATTTAATTTATTTCAAATTATTCCGATTTTTCAATTCATCATTTATTAAGTGGTTTTTTATTTTCTATCCGAATTATTACTTATTCATCAGTTTATTCGAATATTTTTATCGAAATGAATATTTTTTACTGTTTGACGAATTTTTGAATTTTTTTTCGACACGTTGTTTATTTTTGATTAAATTTTTTATAATTTTAATTTGGACACCGACGACAACAAGTTTGCTTACGAGGAACTCGCAAATCTTTTTCTGTCCGTCTCTATCAGCGCAATCGTCTAAGACAAGCAGCTTTAGCCAAGATTACGAAACTAATCAAGAACTGATTGACTGTGGGCCCGTAGGGATGCATCGGAAGTCAATCGAGGCGGCGGAACATTTGAAGTCGGGAGGCGAGGATAGCGGCAATGATCAGGCCGGAAGTTCCGGCAGTCCCCATCACAATCATCATCAGGGCGGGGGCCCGACGAGTTCCGAGAGCGGCCAGGAGAGCCAGGACGGTATGGGTCCTTCATCCTCAGCGGGCAAGTTATCCTTACTATTTCATGCCCTTTTTCATTCAAGATCTGCAATTCTCAGGACCGGAAGTTCCAGGTTTTCCAATTCACAGAAACGGAAGTTCCACGTTTTCCAATTCCCCAAACCAGAAGTTCCAGATTTTCCAAATTCCAGAACCGGAAGTTCCAGGTTTTCCAATTTTCAGAACCGGAAGTTCAAGGTTTTCCAATTTCCAGAACCGGAAGTGACAGGTTTTCCAATTCCCCAAAACGGAAGTGCAGGTTTTCCAATTTCGAGAACCGGAAGTCCCGGGCTTTAAAAATCCCTGAACCGGAAGTGACACGTATGAACGCTCAAACGTTTCATATTCCTCATTCCCGTCGGGAAACGGCAACAAACAATGCCGTTTGTCCATTTAATTCTTGTGTCGACATCATTCATCAATGCGAGGAGAATTGGCGTTTCCTAAAATCGAATTGTATCGGAATTTCAAGAAGTCGAGACAATTGCCTCTCAAGGGATGCAATTCTGCATATATATATAGATATATGGAAAGCTGAAGACTGAAACTCCGGCTATTTGGTGCTTCAGTAGTTTCGCAAATTCGCCGCCTTTATTCTCATCTCGATATACATGGAGCCAAGTTTCTCACGTTCCATCAGGACTTTGCTTCGAAAGTCTCTTTCTCCGTTCCTCTTCCTTTATCGGTCTTGCTCCCTCGATGATAAAAGCCGTATTTACAGAGCGCGATCCTTTGTGCGAGGAAAATTTGATCGGGAAATGTCAAGCTTATCGCCGCTCCCGAAGAGTATCCAATTGTTTTCTAGCAATCGAATTGTTGCAATTAAAAGTATACCTCGATCGTAACGATCCTTCCCTGGCAAACTCGTGATTATTTCGTTCGCTCTGCAACCCCCTTTTTCCCCCTACTTCCCTATTTACTACTGTTTATAATTAGTACTATTTTATTTATCACGATTTTTATTTTTTTATCACGTTTTTTAAAAACCCTTTTCTTTAATTCATTACTTAATTAATTAAACAATTGATTAAAGACTGACATGTTCATTCAGTCATTTTATTAATTGAATAATTTATTGTTTTTCCATGATTAATTCGAAAGTTACTACTCAGTTAATGAAATAAAATAATCAATTAATTAAATTTATTTGTCCATGTAATTGATTGATTGGTTAATTAATTACTTGATGAAGTAATCGTTAAGTTATTGCATGAATTAATCATCCACAAGAATTAGTAGGGCGAGAATGATAAAATAAAAAAATAATTGATTGATTATTCAATAAACAATAATTAATGAAAAAATAATTAATTGATTAATAATTGAATGGTGCAATCGTTGTTACATCAGGTGTGGTGCAGGACACGGAGCAGCTGAGAAACGAGAGTATCGCCTGCCTAAGGGCGAAAGCACAGCAGCATCAGTTGCAGTTGAGCCTTCAGCCGGCAGGGTCGACCGGAAGTACGTCATATCCGACGGCGGGACCGCAGACGAGTACTCTACACGCCACCGTTTAGTCCGTATTACCGCAATTCACTGATATTTCAGCCCGAGAGACTCATCGAATTCGAGCCGTAGTACGGCTCGACCGGGGAAACGCCGAGGGGAAATCAGAGGAAATTGAAAATAATTCGATAATCGAACGCGATTGACACCGATCGATAATTAATTGGATAACGATCGGAACTGACTCGTTCCGGGACTCGATCGATCTTCGGGGAGCCCGCGAAAATTTACCGATCGGGAAACGATTTTTGGGGTAAACTTGCCGATCGAGAAGTTACCGATTTTCGTAAAGTTTTTTAACGATCGAGAAGTTACCGATTTTCGTGAAGGTTTTTAACGATCGAGAAGTTATCGATCTTCGTGAAGGTATTATCGATCGAGGAGTTACCGATTTTCGTGAGGTTCTTACCGATCGAGCAGTTACCGATTTTCGCCAAGGTCTTATCGATCGAGAAGTTACCGATCTTCGTTAAGGTATTATCGATCGAGGAGTTACCGATCTTCGTGAAGGTCTTATCGATCGAGAAGTTACCGATTTTCGTGTCGTTCTTACCGATCTTCGGCATTACCGAAAAATTCACGAAAACGATACACCTTTCAAAAACGTCTTGTCCTTTTTTTCTCATCGTGTCATTAATGATACGGAAAAATTGAATTCTCCCCAAGCAATTGTGGTAATCGCGACGAGTCGATGAAAACGCGAGCAATGAAAGGAAATTGATAATCAACGAAACTCACGATGGCCTAGACGAAGAAAACAGGAGTAAGGGAAATACAAAAGTGTTTCGTGCAAAGGACAAAAGTCCCGACGCGAAATGTCATTTTCTCCCGATCACGTGAGTCACACAGAAAAAAAAAACAAAAAAAAATCATCGAATTTTCAACGAGTATTTTTCTCGAGAGCAACGAACGCAAAAACTTTCGTAAGACAAAAAACAATAGCTAACAAAAACAATATTAAACGATCGAATTCGAATTTCAAATATTCGAAATTCGAAATTCGAAATGAGAAAAATGATAACGATTATTATCGCAATGTAGAAGATCGTTATCGATCG
This sequence comes from Ophioninae sp. B BG-2022a, assembly GCA_030522765.1. Classification (NCBI taxonomy): domain Eukaryota; kingdom Metazoa; phylum Arthropoda; class Insecta; order Hymenoptera; family Ichneumonidae; species Ophioninae sp. B BG-2022a. The sequence goes on from JAPYZJ010002071.1 coordinate 21,604, forward strand.
AAACGAGAAGAGAGAGAGAGAGAAGCCTAATCGCAAAAAGTCGCGAAAATTAACCAACGATCGAGACAATGAAAACGCCTAAGGAATCGACGATTGAACGAATAAGTGACAAAAAAAAGGGTGAATAATAAACAATCGGCCGAGAGAATGAAGAATATTTACTAGACAGAGATTTTTGAACGAAAGCAAAATAGCAACGAATTTAAAGCAAAAGAAAGAAAGAAATAACGAAAACAAAAAAAATACCATTCACGAAAAAAAAACAAAAACTACGACTGAAACATCGAAGAATTTTGAGGGTACCTAAAAGTTAGAGGAGCACCAAAAAAAGGTGCGAGGAAACGATAACAATTTTAGAAAAACAAACGAAAATAAACACGATCCAATATTCCTATACCCAAGTACTTAAAAGAAACAAAAAAAATTATTTAAACAATGCGAAATCGAGATCAGAGGAATACGAATGGAAAGACGATAACTGTTGTCACATGTGCAATATATCGATATAAGTTTTTAGATGAATTAAGATAAACAAAAAAAAGTACGATTGACTTAAGAAAAAAAATGAGAATTAAAAAAACGAGGACGAGAGTGGTCGACGAAGAAACGAAAAAAAAACGAAAATCAGAAACAATATGCCGAAAAATGAACGAATTTTTTTTTGCATCATCGACTTTCAATCGTCCACTGTATATAAATATTATAAATAAACGAAAACAACAACAAATAAATAAATATATATATATAAATATAAATAAATAAATAAATATAGAAACAAATATGAATATATGTGGGTCTCGATGCGTCGAAAGAAAATCGTCGTTTTTTGTTTCGAGTTGAAGCAATGACTTTGTACATTAAAGTGATAAGGAGATAAATCGATGAACGAAGAGACTAAAAAGGGAGGTCGAGCGAAAAAGAATTGTTTGAATATATATAAGGAATTTCGAGATTCTCCGGTGTAAAAAAAATAAACAAAAATTTAATTTAGTGGATAACGAAAAAATTATTTGCGAGGTGGAAGAACGAAACAAAAAACAAAGCGGAGAGAAAATTAAGGGGGGAGAAAAAGTCGTTGCCAAGATTCGATCACGACGCAAATTCGTTTCGATGTGAAAAATCAATTCTATAACTAATAAACACATAATGTATAACGCGATATTATTTAAAATGACAAGATTCCATTGAATTATCAGAATGAAGAGAAACAAAGCGAGAGAGAACGGCGACGAAAGCAATGGTTGATGAACAAAAATGTTAATGTGAACGCCACGCATACACAACGAGCACACACACACACACATTAAAAAAAAAAACAATTTTAAAAACACGTACTGGAAAATACAATTGGAAAATTGGAAAATTGGCACTATCGCGAGGATTCTTTTTTTTTCCTTATCGATTTTGCCAATTTTGCTAAACCGCATGCATAGTAGTCGACTAGTGTACGTAAAGCAAAAAAAAATAAAGTTTCTGAAATAAAACCGTACGACCAACGCCCTCACTCGTATTTGCCACCTTTTTACCAACGTGAGTGCTTTTCAGCTTGATCGAGTGACAAAAGACGGAATCTCAGATGATAAGTGACCGACTGATGGACAAATCGATTTCTTTTTTATTGGCAGTCGGTAAGTTGTCGACACTTGGCAGGTTCATTCGCTTAAAAAATAAAAGTTGAAAAGTTGGGTGAGTTACTTACTCACTATCGATAAGTTACCGACAGGGCTAAGGCGACGCCATGTTTTCTTTTATATCGATTATCGGTCGTGCAGAACTGATTATAATGGAAAGAATGTAAGATCGGTATTTGAAAATAAAGATTCGAATATTATTAATGAGTAAATGATAAGACTTTGAATTTTGAAGTTTTTTTTCTCATTGAAAAGAATGAAGAAAAAATGGGAAATTAATTGAGGAGGTTAGGGAACAATGAAACTCGATGGTACATCTTCAATTCAGATCTCGGTATTAATAGGTATATATTTCTTCATATATTATTACACAAGATACTTCTACTA
>JAPYZJ010002072.1:0-46403 GCA_030522765.1 Ophioninae sp. B BG-2022a
TCCCCCCCCCCCCTCTTTTCCCCCTCCCCACACAATTGGCCGTCTAACGAATCTTGGACTGAAATTAATTGCATAATCATTTTTCACCCTCTTAATATTGCCATTCGTGACGGCATTTTTCTTCGACTTTTTTTTTTTCGTCCCCCCTCCTTTGAGGTGGCTGAATAAATAAAATGGATTGGTGGCTCTCGGGTGATCGATACGTCGATTAATAAATTAGCTAGGTACACGTGTCTCGCGTGTCTCTTCGACGAGAAACACGAACGCCTGCGTTTTTTTTTTTTTTTTTTAACTTTCCTGCCTGGTAAAGTACTCCGGGTCAACTGTCCTCGATAGGCGAACGACTCGTTGCTTTTTCCTCGAAAGTAGCCTGTCTGTCTTGTAGTTATCAATTTTTTTCATATTTATTACTTTTATCATTATTTTTTTCTTCTTTTTTATGGATATTGTTGTTGTTGTTATTAATGAAATTAATCGTAATATAATTATACCATAATTAACGTAACTTATTTAATTATTAAGATTTGTGACTATTAATCGACGTATTAATATTAATATTAATATCAGGTGTTTTTTAATTTTTTATATCAATAACTATTATTCACGTTATTATGGTTTAATTATGATTATTGTTGTTGTTATCAATGCAATTAATTGTAATATCATTGCACCACAATTAATGTAACACATAATTTAACAACATAATTTTATTATGATAATTTATCACTATTAATGAACCTACTAATATTAATACAAACATCAATTATAATTTTATTGATTATTGCTACTATTATAATAATAATACTCATATTATACAATACGATAGGATAAAATATCTACTTATAATAATAATAACGATAATAATAATCCACACTATAATGACTAAGTGAGTTTTTACATTTTATCACAATTAATATTATTCAGTATTTACCCATTATTATTATTATTTTTTATTATTACATATTAGTAAAGATATTTTAATTTTTTAATTTTTTATTATTATTATTATTAAAGATACAAAATTACATAATTTTGTATCTTTCTTTTTTTTTTTCTTTTTTTTTCTTTTTTGAGTGTGGATCTAGTTCTGGTACGTCACTCTTAGCGAATTCTGTATCCTGAGCACAAAATAAACGTTTTTCTCTCCTTTTCCTCCTCGCTCTCTTTCGATCTTCCGGTCCAACCAGGCTGGTATAACGAGGCTCGTGTCTACGCAAACCACCTGGTACTCGTCGTATTTTTCATTAACACTCTGTAAAGCCTCGTATGAATAGATAGACTCGGGGCGAGTGTAGCGTGAGAACGAGAGGCGAAGAGAGGGAGGGGGGAGGGATGAGGCAAAGAGGGAAAGAGGGGAGAAAGAGGTTTGTTGTATCTCGTAACACAACCGCGAATGTTGAACGAGAAAAGCGTCGGTGAAGAGTTAAGACACGGTTCCGGGTTATGCGATCGTGATAGGGAACCTACACCAATGTCTAGGCAACCTGCCTAGTTTTTCCAAAAGTCTTTCATCCCAAGAAGAAAGCAAGGGGACCCGGGAAAAATGGAGGAAGATTGAACGGATGATGATGACGATGAAGATGACGAGAAGAGGCTTCGAAATGGACAGGCTGAAAAAATGTCAAATCTATCTCTAGCTATCTTGGAATATCAAGAGTCAGGTGGCCACGATCAAGTTTCGTTTTTTTTTTCGTCAACCTCTTCTGGTTATCTTAGATCTGAAATCATGTTAAATGTTACTATCTCACCTGAGCTTGGTTGAAGAAAAGATCATCTTCCGTTGTAAACTGCATGCGCAGTTTGGGAAGACCCTCTTATGGAAGGCATCAAAAGGGCCATTGGGTGATTCCAACGGGATGTAGAGACCTTAAGACAGACTACGTTTTCGTATAAAATTGTAAAAATGGTAATTATTAATTTTTCTACAATTCTTGAAATTTCTTAAGACGTCAATTATTAAGAATCATAAAATGCACAAATTGGGATTTATTAAAAATAATAAACTTGTTAAAACGTCAATTATTAAAAATCATAAAATTCTTCAAATGTGATTTATTAAAAATAATGAAATTCCTCAAACTTCAATTATTAAAAATCATAAAGTTCTTAAAACGTAATTTATTATGAATAATAAATTTCTTAAAACGTCAATTATTCAAAATCGTAAAATTCTTCAAACGTGATTTATTAAAAATAATAAAATTCTTCAAACGTAATTTATTAAAAATAATAAAACTCTTCAAACGTAATTTATTAAAAATCATAAAACTCTTAAAACGTAATTTATGAAAAATCATAAACTTCTTAAAACATTAATTATCAAAAATCAGAAAATTCTTAAAACCTCAATTATTAAAAATGAGAAAATTCTAAAAACATCAACTATTAATAATCATAAAATCCTCCAAAGGTCAATTCTCAAAAACCGAAAACTTCTTCAAACCTCAATTCTTAAAAATTCCTAAAATTCCTAAAACATCAATTCTTAAAAGTCACAAAATAAAAAAACCAAATTTGTTCCTCAGTCATCCTAACGTACGTCCAAGTCCGAGTGTATAGACTGCATCAAAAGCCATTGGGTGCTTCCAGGAGAATCTGGAGATCTGAAGAGAGCCTCCGTATCGTCAGCTCATTTGGATCAAGCCTTCATCGGACAAGGGGCAATTACGATAGCGACTAGGTTCAAGATGAACGAATTTATCATTGTCTAGATGGCCTCATCGTTCATGACACTGTCTGCGAAGATGAATTTGAAAATCCGGCGTTGCTCGGCTCCGAGGAGTTGTTGCCTTCCTGCTGGGGTCCATTGTTGTCCTAACGATCTTCAACGAGATATCACTCACACATCTCTACAACCTCGCGATTCCTGTTCTTTCTTCGACCCAAACTCTTTCGATCGGAGCCAATACCTCGTGGCTTTTCGGCCTTTTCAATTGCCCCAATGTGCCGGGTCACCCGGTTCAAGGCGTCCAATCACCCAACGATTACCTCATCTTTGATGACTCTCCCGATCGATGAACCTCCGAGGATCATCAATGCCCGACAGGGGTCATTCCATGAACTCGGTCCTTCACCATTTTTACCGTACGCAATCCCACTTCGTCATTTCTAAACGGCCGATCGATCGAAATCACGTGACAACACAAAATAACGAAAATCGAAACGTCAAACTGATTTTTTGAACCGTCACGCTGGTGGAATTTTCTCCAACCTGGATAATGGTTCACCCGCTGGAATTTTCCATGAAGATGATCCCTGATGATGATACTAAGCTTATTGACAAAATTAATCACTTTTGAACTCGTGTTTGGGTTTGTATGTTTTCTTGAAAACATACAGCTCAAAGAATGTCACTTGTTAAAAGTCATCAAACTCTTAAAACGTCAATTATTAAAAATCCCAAAATCTGTAAATCGTCGTTTATCAAAAATCACAAATTTCTTAAAACGTCAATTACAGAAAAAACCGGACAATTCTCAAAAACCATAAAATCCTTAAACCCTGAATTCTTAAGAATCATAAAATCCATAAAAACCCAATTGTTAAAAATCATAAAATTAAAAAAAAAGAAAGCGTAATCAATTATCAAAAATCACAAATTTCTTAAAACATAAATTATTAAAAATCGGACAATTCTCAAAAACCACAAAATCCTTAAACCCTGAATTCTCAAGAATCATAAAATCCAAAAAAATCCAATTATTAAAAATCATCAAATAAAAAAAAAGAAAGCGTAATCGATTATCAAAAATCACAAATTTCTTAAAACATCAATTACAAAAAAACCGGACAATTCTCAAAAACCACAAAATCCTTAAACCCTGAATTTTCAAGAACCATAAAATCCAAAAAAACCCTATTGTTAAAAATCATAAAATTAAAAAAAAAGAAAGCCTAATCAATTATCAAAAATCACAAATTTCTTAAAACGTCAATTACAAAAAAACCGGACAAGTCTCAAAAACCACAAAATCCTTAAACCCTGAATTCTCAAGAACCATAAAATCCAAAAAAAAACCCAATTATTAAAAATCATAAAATAAAAAAAAACCACTTGTTAAAAATCATCAAATAAAAAAAAAGAAAGCGTAATCAATTATCAAAAATCACAAATTTCTTAAAACGTCAATTACAAAAAAACCGAACAATTCTCAAAAATCACAAAATCCTTAAACCCTGAATTCTCAAGAACCATAAAATCCAAAAAAATCCAATTGTTAAAAATCATAAAATAAAAAAAAAAGAAAGCGTAATTCGTTCCTCAGTCATCCCAGGGTACGTTCTAGTCTACGCGTGTATAGATTGTGGCTGACGTGTTGGAACGATCGTAACATTGCTGCTGTGGATGCTGGTGGCTTTTATGCTCCATTCTTACTTGGCTGACCATCGTCTTCCGCAACTCCGGGCCAAAGATGCCGGAGAAACTTCCGCGATATCATACCCTCTGTATATCGATATACGAAAGTCCACAGGGAAGTCTGAGGCCACGACGACAAAAAAGCAGCCGAAACGACTCTCTCTCGTTCTTCCTCTATCTCTTCCTCCACCCCCCCCCCCTTCCCCTCTCGTATGCTTTCATACTCATTGTGGGAACGTAGCTGCGGAAATTCCTAACGGAACTGCGCTTTGGAGTGTCTTCGCGACTGGAGAACGAAATGCGTGACTCTCTCACGGGACTATTGGCCCCGTCGTTAAAAATAATAAAAAATAATAAAAAGGAAAAGCAAATCGAACGAATGCTTGATTGCGCGCTTGATTGCGAGGTTTTCTCGCGATCGAGAAATCGCGTCCCGAGTAACGTCCGGCTTCATCAGCCACCGGGACTTCGACGTCGTTTTAACTAAAACGAATTTAAAAAAAAAAGAAAAAATTCTGGTTCGATTATACAGGGTGGCTGGTCACTCGAGCTGAACTTTAAAAAGTGTAATTCCAGAAGTCGTTTGAATCAAATTAAATCCGGTTTCGTTACACTTCGAGACTTCAAGGTCGTTTTAACTAAAACGAATTTAAAAAAGGAAGAAATTCTGGGTCGATTATACAGGGTGACCGGTCACTCCAGCTGAACTTTAAAAGGTGTAATTCCAGAAGTCATTTGAATTAAATTCAATCCGCTTTCATCACACTTCGAGACTTCAAGGTCGTTTTAACTAAAACGAATTTAAAAAAGGAAGAAATTCTGGGTCGATTATACAGGGTGACCGGTCACTCGAGCTGAACATTAAAAGGTGTAATTCCAGAATTCATTTGAATCAAATTAAATACGGTTTCGTCACACTTCGAGACTTCAAGGTCGTTTTAACTAAAACGAATTTAAAAAAGGAAGAAAATCTGGTTCGATTATACAGGGTGGTCACTCGAGCTGCATCTTAAAAGCTGTAGTTCCACAAGTCATTCGAATCAAATTTGAAAACCTTTAAAAAAATCTGTTTCAAAAACGGTACTTTTATTTCCGAAATTACGTGAATTTCGAGCATTTTTTTAAACGTCATCATTCATTCGTCAGCTTTAGAAAAAATCGCAATCGTAATTCTTTGAGAATGGGATGAGAGATTTGAGAGATTCAGTCTGGTTCTTCTCCTCGGTCGGTTACGACGCGATAAATAATCGATGGGGAGTTTAGTATCGACACCACCGGCTCGTATGATGGAACGTCTCGGTGAAGATTCCAGACATTACGTTCACACGAGTCCGCGTAATGATCGCGGGTACCAAAGGGTATCATGCTCAACGCTCGAGGCCCTGCGGTTAAACGCGGAGGTGCCCCTCCCCTCTCCTTTTTATTCTTCCATGAGCGAAGACACACAATCCGGAATAAACTGGTCGATTTTATACAGTTCTGCGACAAACCCAAACAAACCTAAACAATCATGAACAAACCTAAACAAAGGTGCTTCTTCTTCATCCATGCGCGAAGACACATAATCAGGAATAAACTGGTGGACTTTATACAGTTCCGCAACAAACCCAAACAAACCCAAAAAAAATCGGAACAAACCCAAACAAACCTAATCAAACCTAAACAAACACAAAGGTGCTTTTTCTTCATCCATGCGCGAAGACACATAATCATCAACAAACTGGTGGACTTCATCACAGTTCCGTTTTCAAAGTCAACGTTTTCTTTGGATATCCTCTTCGAAGCATTCAATCCGATTGACGAGCGATGCGATTTTGACGCATCGAGTGAATTCGCGAGAGTATAAAAAAAAAGTGTGCCGGTTAATGAATCGGGCCCCTTGACCCTTCAGGAGTCAGGGGGGCCTCCGTTCGGCCTTCATCACGATGCCATCATGAAGGGTTGGACGAGAAGGGCCGAGGACGCGACCGGAGGGTCAACTCGATCTGCTTCAATCGATTTCGCCGACGAACAATACCACGATACAGTTTCTCTACACTTTGTGTGTGTGTGTGTTTCTATCTGTGTGTACGTGTCAATATGTGCAAAGCCTGACTCAGAAATCTCGCGCAAAGAGGTTGCCACACGCTCTTTGTGGATTGGTCGAGGCGAGCGATTGATTTACGAAGGAAAGAACCGAGGAAGAGAAGAGGAACCCCCCCCCCCTCCACCATTACCCTCTCGAGTGTACCTGAATACCGAGTACCAATGTTGGAGGTGTGCTGAGAAGAACCGTGTATGCAACTGCGAGAACGAAACGGCGGTAAATCTTGACTCGATTGACACGTGTGAAATGCGCCAGCTAGCTACTCCCTTGCCTTTCTTTGGGGACCTTTGCTTAACCAGAGGAGATGTAGGAATCCAGAGAAAAGTACTTCGAGGAGAAGAAGGAGAAAGAGGAGAAAGAGGTGGTCTTGGACACGTACCAGAAACGTTCCGGTTTGTTTCGGTTTGTTTGGGTTCGTTACGGTTCGTTTGGGTTCGTTTGGATTCGTTTGGGTTTGTTTGGGTTGGAGGAGAAAAGGAAGGAAGAGGAGAAAGTGGTGGTCTTGGACACGTACCAGAAACGTTTCAGTTTGTTTTAGTTTGTTTGGATTTGTTTGGGTTGGTTTGGATTGGAGAAGATAGAGGAAAAGGGAAAATAGTTGGTGGCCTTGGACACGTACCAGAAACGGTCCAGTTTGTTTTGATTTGATTGAGTTTGTTTGGGTTTGTTTGGATTCGTTTGGGTTCGTTTGGATTGGCGGAGAAGAAGGTATCAAGAAGAGGAACGTATCAGAAACCTGCCAGTTTGTTTGGGTTTGTTTGGGTTGGTGAATATCGAGGAACAGGGAAAAGAGTTAACGATCTCGAACACGTTCCAGAAACATTCCTCTTCTTGACCCAACCGAGTATCCTAGATCGACTTCGACAAAAACACACGACGAATGATGGAAGCTAGGAATAGAAGTCGAATAGCCAGGCTGGATGGAAATGCGAATCAGACCCCTTCATCCTTGTATCATCCGCGAAAAAACCTCCTCAGTCCATAACCAAAAAAAAAAACTTTCCCTCTTGGTCTCCATTGGCTATTCTTCTCTTCGTCCCTCGCCAAACCTGCCAAGACCTACAGAGTTACGATGAAGGTGTTCAACCGTACGTACCAACCGAGTACTCTCCACAACCAAAAAACCTATAAACCTTATCTCCATTTCTGACCAAAATCGATTTGACCCCTGACAGACACCGAGGATCAGTAGTGGCGAACAGCAGCAGAAACGAACGAGCAGAAAGAGAGATGAGGAGGAGGTGAGAGAAAGAATGTCTGAAGGAGCGACAGAGCGAAAAAAGACGAAACCCAAGTGGATGGAGTTTCTCGCTACGTCTCGTGGGGCCTTTTCTTCGCCACGACAGACCACGTGTATATATATATATATATGTATATAGAGGTCGTAAAAATATATCTGAAACCCGACGAAACGGCGAGACCGAAAAATCGACTCGAAGTAGACTCAACTCTCGTGGCATGAAATTCCATGTGCTGGCAAACGAGCATGGGCTATCCAACGAAAGGTAGCTTGGAACACGAGATGTCTAATGGACTCACACTCATAGGCAGTCGAGTACACGTGTTAGCCTGGTTGCGAAGGAAATATTGTTGATAACTCGAGAATCCCGATGAAGCCTTTCTGGGTGGTACGTCATTCGATTGAATCCCACATCCTTGGTAACTCGTACAACCAGAATCTTAAAAGGTTAGACGAGAATCATTGCTTTCCAAAAAATTGACATTGAAATTCTTGGTCTTCTTCTTCAGGCTACTAGATTCAGGTTTACTGGATTTCCCTAGATTCTGGTTTACTAGAATCCACTAGATTCAGATTTACTAGATTTCACTGGGTTCAGATTTACTGGATTACACTAGATGCAGATTTACTGGATTTCATTAGATTCTGGTTTACTGGATTTCACTAGATTCTGGTTTACTGGATTTTACTAGATTCTGATTTACTGGATTTCACTAGATTCAGGTTTACTGGATTTCCCTAGATTCTGATTTTCTAGATTCCACTAGGTTCAGATTTACTAGATTTCACTAGGTTCTGATTTACTGAATTACATTAGATGCAGATTTACTGGATTTCATTAGACTCTGGTTTACTGTATTTCACTAGATTCTGGTTTACTGTATTTCACTAGATTCTGGTTTACTGGATTTCCCTAGATTCAGGTTTACTGTATTTCACTAGATTCTGAGTTACTGGATTTCACTAGATTCAGGTTTACTGGATTTCCCTAGATTCTAATTTCCCTAGATTCCACTAGATTCAGATTTACTAGATTTTTACTAGGTTCTAATTTACTGAATTACACTAGATGCAGATGCACTGGATTTCACTAGATTCTAGTTTACTGGATTTCACTAGATTCTGGTTTACTAGATTCCACTAGATTCAGATTTGCTGGATTTCACTAGATTCTAGTTTCCAAAATTTCGGAACTGCCAAATCGCGTGTATCCGAAGCACCAAAAAAAAACAAAAAAAAAAAAAAACAAATGCTGCTAATCGCGTCGAGTTTCTCACGGGGTCGTAAAATAAACACATTAATTTGAATAATCGCTACCGCATCCTCACAACTTCCAGCGGTAATACGTTATCAAGAATATCATATTTCCCATTACGATCCTCATTTCTCGAGAGAGGGGGATCGTCGTGGAGGGGGTTATAAAATTTATGCACCAGGCCCACATCATCGTTGTCGGATGAAGAAAAAGCGTAAAAAATCATGTGACGTTTACAAGGCTGATTCTGACGAAACGAGAGTCCAGAAAAAAAGGCAAGAGAGAGAGAGAGAGAGTTTCGATCATGAGCGGGCGGACAGTGAAACGAGAAGCGAGAGTGTACCGTCGATAATCGATCCGTGAGACGACCTCGCGCCAAGACTCTCGAACCCTCCCCCCCCTCCTCCTCTCATTGCCTCTCGTTCCCGTTCGCAAACGAGGCCCTATTCAAAATTAGCGAGAGCCCAGACACGTAGAAAAGGACGTACGTGCATGAAGAACTCTATGTATAGAGCATCAAAGATAGCTTGGCCTCCAACCAATCATCATCATCATCATCATCATCATCATCTTTCTCTCTCTTGCTGCCTTTTGGATCGTTTTGATCGATGTCTTTCCTCGTATACATCATTGGGTATCATTCAGCATACGTGTTTGACGACAAACGTGTATTAGGGGTCCCCAACACTACTCTGTTCAGGAGTGTTGGTTATCTTGAACGTATAGATCATTTTAGCTTCTTTTTTTTTTATGGTTGGTGGGATACGTGAGATTCGAGTGGAAAGACACGTTGAGCAATGTGAACAATACTCTCAGCTTCGAGGTATCGAAAGATATCTTCTCTTTCCATTCATTCCCCATATTAGTTTGATCATTGTTGTTCTTATTTAATTCTCTTCGATGGCTCGTCAATAAAGAACGCGTGCCCACGCAATGGACAATAAAAATATTCCCGTGTGAGAACGGAAATCAGGGTTTCGAGAGGCACCGGTTCGTAGGCAAGTTGAGAAATGAAAACAACTGGTAAGAATATCAGGCTGCTGAAGATGGAGAGAGATGTATTGGGGTGTCTTCCATGGAAGGGATATTCACTTGCTCAAAGAGAAGACCTAAGATTCTTGGGGAAATCAAAAGTGCCAGGGAAATGGTCATGGAGTTGTTGAAGGAAAAAGACAACATGAGCATCACGTGACCGTGGAGCAAACTCTGCTGGAGAAAGTGAAGATCTATTGTAAGATCTTCGATTCCATTGAAGACATTCCATTGGCTAAAAATGCCTCGTTCACTACCAAAGTCCAAAAGCTAATAAAACAGAAAAATGGTTCCAGGATGAACAAAGCTACGAAAAAAACGATTTTGAGGTAGATGAGGAGGAAAAACAGCACTAGCCTCAATTGCCACGAGCAAACCCAAACAAACGCAAACAAACCCAAACCAACCCTGATCGAAAGAATGAAGATGCTTTGGACCCACTCCAGTTCAATTGAAAGACTCTTTTTACCGAACTTGTTGATTTTGCAGGAAAGTCCAGTCTGGCAAATACGCCTCAGGATTTCTTTGTCCTGGTACCCCTCGAGGATTCGGTACCTTTGACACTTATGATCGTTATACCGGTATAAATATACACTCGGAGAACGATTTTTCAAGAGTTAATCCGCGTGTCGACTTCGTTCTTTAGCTCTTAGCCTGGGTTGCCTCGGACCATCCGGGTCCTCGTATACCACCGGCTCACGTTCCTCCCTTTCTTCCTGGTCCACCTCGCGCACATGACAAACGCGACGATATAATATACGCAAATCGTTCGGATATATCGCGGTGCGACGATGTGTGAAAACCAACCACGAATGCAGACGATGGAATCACGTCGTACAGCACACGTGGTTGGTCAATGACGCACGTAGCGAGGAACGTCTCCGCGTCCATAAAAGGTAGAGGAAAAGGGAGAGGGACCAAAATTCCTGATTGAGACGTTTAGAGTTTGAGTTTGTTTGGGTTTGTTTGGGTTTGGGATTAAGGATTTGAACGATTTTCAAAAAATTGCCTATTGGAAGTACAGAATTTGGGTTTGTTTGGGTTGCATGATGGTAATGAGTTTTGAAAAATAGCAAATTTGACGTACAGAGTTTGAAGCTGTTTGGGTTTGGGTTTGGGTTTCGTGATTTTGAAGATTTGAAAAAATTGCCAATTGGACGTACAGAGTTCAGGTTTGGGCTACGGGATTTTTACGATTTTGAAGAAATGGCCAATTGGACGCACAGAGTTTGGGTTTGTTTGGAATTGCGTTGCGTGATGTTGAAGATTTTGAAAAAATGGCAAATTTGACGTACATAGTTTGGGTTTGAGTTCCGTGATTTTGACGATTTTAAAAAAATTGTCAATTGAACGTACAGAGTTTGGGTTTGTTTAGATTCGTAATTCGGATTTTGGCAATAAAAAAAATGGCCAATTGGACATTCAAAGTTTGGGTTTGTTTGATTTTCGTCTATGATTTCAACGATTTTGTCAAAAATATCCAAGTAATTCCACAAAAATCTTCACAACCATTCATCACCCCTCTTAAAGTCTTCAAAAAAAAAATGCAGGTTTGTTTGGGCTTGAGCTTCGACAAATTAAAGCTTTTAAGAAAATAACGAAACGATTCTACGAAGAACTTTGTATCTATTCGGTAACCCTAATAACGACGCTAATAAAAAGTATGTTTCAAAGCTTAAGAAAAAAAAATCAAAGCTCCGAGTGTTTTTTCTCCTGGCGAGGAAACCTAACCCAAATGTCCAGGCCGAAAGAGAAACGGAGGGGAAAGAGTCAGTGATGCTGAAAAGGAGAAGGAGAAAGAGAGATAAAATTTGAGTCGAGTCAGCGATGGAAATAAAGCACAAGCCGTGACACACGAAAAACGTAAACCATCCACCGCAACGCCACCACCGCGTGTGCCCAACACAAACCGCCGGCTTTCTTTTTAATATGTACACGTGCATACGTAGTAACACCCGAAATACGTCATTCGAAAGAGAACAGGCGCAGACCGCGACTGTATTTCGAAGCAAAACATCTGTGAATCCGAGAACCGGGTCGTCAAGAACGAGAACGGGACGGTTGATGTTGATCCGGACAACGGCGTCGCAACTTGATGATCTAAATCAACCTCCCCTTCCCCTAGCACTGACCCCAAAAGAAAAGAGAAAATAGCCAATACAATGATGGTAGTCACCAATAAATCGACCTATTCGAATCATCAGAGAAGTTTTTGTTTGGGTTTGTTTGGGTTTCATCAGAGAAAGCCTAATAAAAAATCAATTTTCATAAGTTGATTAATCATTAAAAACACCAAAGAGTTTTATCAAAAATTAATTAAATATCGAGAAAAATTTATGGATATTCATAATTTATTGAACAATAATATCCCAGGGTTTGGGAACATATTATGGACCTGTTTTTTGAAAAATTGTGACGAAATTATCACTTTGACAATACTCACTCCAAGAAACCCAAACAAACCCAATCAAAGCAACTCTGTCATTTTTGTAGGTTAGAGAATCATTTTTCCTGTAGCTATTTTTGAAAATACGTTATCCAAGAAAATGCTAAAAAACCTAAACTTTGACAGTACTTACTCCAAGAAACCCAAACAAACCCAAACAGAGTAACTCCGTCATTTTTCTAAGTTAAAGAATCATTTTTCGTGTAGCTATTTTTTAAAATACATAATCCAAGAAACCATCAAAAAGATGAAATCTCTTAAGATGGCAGAATAGAATTTTCCCTTTGAAAAAATCATTTTTTCTATTTTAGAGGTTTTTTCATTGAGGTGACTTTTTACCATCCTAGTAGCCATAGGGGCCCCCAATGTCGACGCTGTTGGCTGCGCAGCCTCCTGCCCTTTCCAACTCTTATTACAAGCTCGCGATGTTTCGTTCGAGGAGCACGGTTGACGCGTATACGTGCCAGCTAGGGATAAACGAAACGTCGACACTAAATCATAACACGCGGACTCCCCACTCGCCATCAGTGGCTTCGCGTCAACGAGCGGTCTCGCACCAGCGCCGTTTTCCCGGCCCGAGATCAATCCCATCTAGACCAGCTGTGAGGATCAACCGCCTTGGAATAGAGTTATCAAATGTGAGCAAGGAGCTCTTCCAAGTCACAATCTTGGGATGAGCTTGGCTGGCGTGTCAACTCCTTCATTAGACGCCTGCCAGATAGAAGACGTTTGGTCGTTTCAAACTCACCGGTCACCCTCAAGAAACGTTAAACTTTTCTCCATTTTCTAGATGGTTCAAAAACGTCTAGTTATTTTTAGAATAAACTAGATTATATAATCACTAGTTAGGAAATCAAAGTTTTCTAGAGGAACTTTAAAATCCTAATTTTACCAATTGAGTAGGTACTGATTTGCCGGATGAAAAGTATCTTATGTGTTGGTCCTGGTCATGAACTACCTACGAGTTAAATTTTACTGGAATTCGCCAAGTATTTTTTGAGCTATTGGGTGAGATAGACCTAGATGGGGCTAATATTGTTCCCTAAGTGACACCTGAGACCCCAATGCCTCCCATTGGCTCTGTTTGGGTTTGTTTGGACTACCGTCTTATGAGGTAATCCAAATTATTTTCATAAGTTGATTAAACATTTAAAAACCAAAGAATTTAATTAAAAACAAATGAAACATTTGGGTTTTGGGTTACCTCATGAGACGGTAACCCAAAACAAACCCAAACAGACCCAATGTCTCCCATTGGCGTGATTGAGTAAAAATCATGGAGACTTTTAGATTTACATTAGGAAAAGTGCCAACCTCATAAGACGGTAACCCAAACAAACCCAATGTCCCCCATTGGCGTGATAAAAAATCATGAAGACTTTCAGATTTACTTTAGGAAAAGGACAAACCTGATGAAACGGGTACCCTTGTACCTTTGTAACGACGCTAATTTTATTCATTTAACCGGAAAGGTAAAAAAGAGACAATGGACTTTCGTAGATCAAACCGTTATCGATACGTCCCCAAAAGATCGGACGTTCACCTGGGGATCTCTTCCATAACAATACAGGAATCTCATCATGGGAATCTCAACACCAGGGACTGCGAATGGAAATAATTGACATCTCGGAACGATCGGATCAGGCGTGATAAAGTGTATGGCCAGGTAGGTCGAAAGAGTCGAATGGCGAGGGGGGGGGGTTTGAGGATGCATACACATCGGGAGGTTCCCGTTTCCATACCCGGAACCTCCCGCGGGTTTCTCTCGTTTCATTCCGCATCGAAAGCGTCCAGGATGCGATATTAGTCGGGCAAAGCTGGAGAGCGGTTTCTCTCTCCGGGAGAACTCACACACACATAACTACGGGCACATACCGCGTCTGCATTATTCATAACCAATTCCCGAATCCGAAACTCGAAATGAAGCGCGCACCGCTCCAGCTGCATATCCCCGGAACTCGTTCGTACTCACGAATCTTCCTTCCTTCGTCATTGTCGACGTTCCTGTTAAAAAAGACAAAAAAAAACAGAAACAAAAGACCCGAAGCCCTTACGATTGTTCCTTACGCCCACTTTTCCCTCGATCTTCAATGACGGCGCTTTTGGTGATGTTTCTTTCGTTTCGTCGAGTCTTCACTCTTTTGACATAGGTTTTCCTGGATGGATCAAAGGCAGCCATTTTCTTTGCTTTCAATCGTTGCTGAGTTAAATTGGATAAAACCCAAACTCTTTGGGTTCGAGCCAAACAAACCCAAACAAACCCAAGCAATGAATTGGAAGCCTTTATTGATGAGCTCAAGAAGAAAAAACCGAAACAAACCCAAACAAACTATTTGGGATTGACCTAAACAAACCCAAACAAACTATTTGGGATTGATCTAAACAAACCCAAACAATTAATTGGAAGCCTTTATTGATGAGCTCAAGAAGAAAAAACCCAAATAAACCCAAGCAACTAATTGGAAGTCTTTATTAATGAGCTCAAAAAGAAGAAACCCAAACAAACCCAAACACCGGGATAGACCCGAGCAATTACTTGGAAGCTTTCACCAATTAGCTCAAGAAAACAAAAACTGTTAATTGGGTCACGTGTTTTTGTCAGTAAACGAAAACGTAGGAACTCGTACACTTCTACCCCAATGTTAGGTCAAGTATGGACGGAAATAATGGGCGCAGTGGTCGAGCGAATACACTTCGAAATTTCCTGTGGGCGATGACAAAACGAGGCTGAAGTGGAACGATATCCAACGGTATTGACCATCCGACTAGGAAGCTCATCTCCTAATGGCTCCTAGCTATTGGTCATCATAGCGATGGAGGGCCTTCACAACCGAGAAACTGGCAAAAGATTGCAGGCCGTTGGAAACGTAAATCAAATCACTGCTTTCATCTGTATTGGGCATTTGGTGTCCCTAGGACGATGATGTACGTGGGAACGTTGAAATTGAATGGACATCGACTTTTCCGCCGGTAAATGGAAGATGGAGGTAGAACTCGAGTAGCCTACATCCAAGTAGCCTCAAGTATCATCCTCAGCTGGCTTTTGACGTTGCGATGGAGCCTATCACCTAATGCTTCCTCGCTTGGTTCACGGAGTGCCAGTTTATTTGGTATTCATCTCATGAGTCGTTTTGTTCCTCTCAGCGCTGATAGAAACCCTGCCGAGTTTGTTTGGGTTTGGGTTTCCGTATAAACGAGCTCATATTTAATGGGGTCCTCTAATTCCTCAGCTATTTTTTTACGGCTTTTTCAATAATTTTGTACGGGCAATCCATCGAAATAATCAATCTTATTGCTTTTTTCGTAATTTTTATTAACATTTAAATAAGCTTTACAAATTTTTTGAAGTCAATATATATCATAGAATAAACGTTATAGTGATGGACAGGAAGACATCGAGTAAAAGAGGTGCTTGACGTTAACCAAGATTCCAGCTGTTCTGCTTATCCGAAATCAAAAAACCAAACGGCATTTTAATCTTCATAGTTAAGACTAGCTATTGAACTAGAGTCAATTACAAATTACCAAAATTGACTTTTTTATACAATTTTGAAAAGTACATTCCACTTTTTACTCAATATTCCTTAAATTTTTCGCTTATAGAAAAAAAACTATCGAAGCAATAATGATAATCCTAGTTCAATCGCTGGCTTATAATATATTAAAGATGCTGTATAAATTTTAGAAAAATGCGTTTGAAAGTTCGCGCATGTTCCAGGACCGTAACTTGTGAACCACTTTGAATATCGAAAAATTCTTTGGCACATATTTTCTACACATTTTGTAGATGTGATTTATATAAAAAAAAAACGATTTTTTCGATCCTAGAAACTAGAGGACCCCCTTAACTCTGATAGTTATCGTTTAAGTTGGGCGTTCCCGGACGTGAGCCGGATCGGCAAACCCGGGTTTCTCCGAGACGCACGGACACCCACCATGCAGATTCTAGACGAAAGTTTACCTTTCTTGCGGTGCAGCGACGACGACGAACGTTACAAGGGGCGAAGAGGGATTAGGTTAAGGGGGGCCTTCAATGTGGCTCTTGCGATTGTTTTCTTCGCTACCTCTCGTGAGATCTCGATATCTAGCCTCGAAGTAACTTTTACCAAGCCCGGACTTTCACTAGCACCCACATGCAAAGCGAGAGTGTTTATTCTCGGTTGTTCGTGGTTTTACCTCATGATAGAGTATGAAAGAGTGAAACCGAAGAGCGAAGTAGTCACGATTGGGTGTTCGGCGCCACCAAGAGGCAAGAAAAAAAAATGTTTACACGTCGTATCTCCCGATGATGCACCAACGATCGTATCAGCCATCGAATAAATCTGGACTTCCACATCTCCAGCCATATCTGGTTGTTGGTTCCAAAAAGTCGACTGGATAAAAAAAAAAGTATCCGGATCGCCAGAAGGGCATAGGTTCTCTAGGACTGATTTTTTGATCCTGATAAAAAAATCCAGATTTGAATCCAAGTTTTAATTCAGATTTTTTGGCACCCAGATTTAAAATGAAAATTACGATTTTGAGTCCATTTATTGTAACGATCTCTTTTTGCACTCAAAACCTGGAGGAAACTGGACACGATGCATGAATTGTTTTCTTTGGACTGAAGCAGAGTATGGAGATTTTCTCAAAATAACAAAAAGTTGATTCGTGTCAAATTTCTAGATTTCTGGTCGAGACCACTTTTTTTCTTAATGACACGTTATGATTGTTTATTTTGCTTGTTTATTATATAGGTAAATAATTAAGGCTCGTGCTTATAGAATTCTACAATACTGGATGTAAAAATAAAAAAATTACGAAAGAAATAGAAAACAGTATGTCATTTTGTACGGACTTCCTCTAGCTCTTTTGCGAGCTAGAAGACACACCGTAGTAACAACAATAGGAAGAGTGGAAACTCGACACGAAGACATCCACCAGTGCCAGACGTTGGACCAGCCTCAATTAATACGCGTCCATTCGGTACTCGGCCTCCAAGCTCGTGTCTCTCTACTCCTGGTGGATCCTGTGGAACGAGGGAGTTCAGAGAGGAAAGCGGTAACAACCAACCGTTGCGGTAGTCAAGAATTCACAAGTGTATTTTGCCCGGAACACACGCACATCGCTACACGAATGAACGTTACCGCACACCCTGTTGATGCCGAGGTAAAGCAAAGGTAATGAATCCCGGTCGCTTCGAGAATCCCAACTTCCAGACCTAGACCCCAGACTCCAAGCTTGACTGAAAGAGGCTACCTCATGGAGCATAACCAAGTAGCTGACCACGACAATAAGCGAGGAAACGTTTTATTAATTGCTATTATCCGTCAGTGTCCTCGTACCTTCAACGTACCAGATCTCAAGACTACCAACGAGATACCCTGACTAAACGAGAGAAACTCTGGAAAGTTCGAAGTACTATCCACGTTCGACTTACGTCTGGTAACAACCAACGAAAAAAAAACTGCTGTGGTAGAAACAACTTTTATTCATCGCTGCCTCGTAGAAACAGAGAAAACATCACTTTCCTACTCTGAAATAGTAGAATAAGAGCACCCTATACGTCAAGGATTTTTACAGTGTTTGAGTTTGTTGGGGTTTGGGTGTTCTCACAAATACAGAAACAACGGAAGCAAAAATTTGCCCAGGGTAGAGAAGAAAAACTCCCGATGGAAGGAAGACCCAAACTGGGTAAACTTGGAGTTTGGATGTGGTCAAAAACAACCAGCGAAAATGATGTTCCAACCACCTGTGGGGCTCGAGAATTCTTTTTTACTCTCCTTCGTGTTGTCTCCAGCGTCTACCAACCGGAACAAGGGTCGACTTCAAACCGAAACCCTACTTGATCATCAACGCCATCAACTGGTCCAACATAGATCCAACATCACAGATCTCCCACGATTCTCTCAGGAAAGAATCAAACCCGTAATATTGAAGTATTCCTTAACGAAGAAGACCCAATACGGCTGTTTTTGCAAATGCCGAAGAATAATTGATCCACAACTGTCCAAGTGATTTCTTATCCTGTAGGTACACCAGAAGGTGTCTACTTGTACAAATGTAGGCAAATGGCTGATCGTACCTTGTGAACGCAGTCATTTGATTTCACAGGTTCTGCCAACGAGATTAGACACATGTATACACGTCTTACAGGCGCTCACGTTCAAACGGGAGTTGGCCAGGCACCTTCCACTCTTCGTGCCCTATAACGGGATTCGAGAGAACACAGAGTCCAACGAGTGCGAGAGGACCTGGAAGTCTCGCACATATGCAGCACTCAGAGAGTGAGAGTGAGAGAGGAGGGGAAGAGAGAGCATGGACCATCACGGGCATCAACGACACACGGCATATAGCACCAACTAATGCGTTTACGATGTCCGCCTGACAGTACATCAAAGTCTAAAGCAAGAGACCCTCTCTGGCCTTGTGTAATGTAGGCATATGCGGAGACCCGCCCCAACCAGAATTCTCCGGATCCACGTTTCACCTCTGCTATGTCCCGTCTACAATGGACCTGCATACATATACGTCCCAATCTATACGTAGAATATATACAATGGCTATATAGACGGAATATGGCGTATGCATATTCCTCCATATCCCTACATATATGATGGACTCTCGCTCAATGCACCTAACCCAATCGACATTCCCACGGATTATTATCGGACACCCTTCGTGCACATGACCCTCTGATCATCGGCTATCGAACCGTACGCCACTGACCCTTTGGCTAAGACGACCAGCTTGATGCCTGGAGATCGCGTCGCAGCTGCTCCGGGATCATCAAGATCGCCAATGCTCCGTTATTACCGTCTCCTTGTCACCATAGACCAATCTTAACGGTAACACGCTCATACCATCCTGACAGTCTCCACCAGTTGATTACTATTTACAGTGAACCACTGGGTAACCCAAACAAACCCAAACCATTTTAACAGTAACACGCTGATTCAATCCTGATGACCAATCTCGACCAGTCGTTTGCTATTTCCAGTAAACGACTGGTCTGGAGAACTTCCGGGATGACTAATGTCTCGTGGGCTTCCTCAAAGTATCGATATCCCAATGGTGATGAGTATATTTCGTACGAACCACGAGGATGAGTGGCGCTCGTGGAATTCCAATTCTTGCGTCCGGACCCTGGTGTATGTGTATTATCTCAACAGCGGTGAATCCCTCGCACGCTCACGCACGCCCTCTCTCCATCTCGTGTGTACGCGAATCATTACACGGAATCGACAAACTCCTCTCGGTGAGCCTCGGCTCACCTCTCGGTATAATCCTCACGCTTCGAGAGTACAATCTCATGGTCAGAGAGACGGGAAATACTTGGGATGGCGGAGGTCGTTGATCCATCGATGAGAGATTTTCCAGTGTGCAAAAGGATTCAAGCCTGAGAGCTTTACTGTAGCTTATGAAACAGCCTCTTCCTCGCTCAAACACCGTTTGTCCGCATTGGCGTTTCATCCGCATCGATAGATTGAAACACATCCGTGCGTATCGATCGATCGATGCGCTAGCCCAATGAAGTTGACACTGGTGACGAATGTTGGCGATGCTCCAATGGAGATTTCATGGAAAAGGCCGTCAATGACGTTCATCGGGCTTCATCTGCATCAGGCCGTTTTCCAAAGGAATCCAATAGGCATGAGGGTCCAAAGGGTCGTCATTTAGCGTCAACGACCTGATTAGATCTGGAATACTGATTTACGTTTGTTTGAGTCGTTAACAAACCCAAACAATCTCAACGTCTGCTTGGGTTAACAAACCAAAACAAACCCAACGTTTGTTGGGCCAACAAACCCAAACAAACCCAACGTTTGTTGGGCCAACAAACCCAAACAAAGCCAACGTTTTTTCGGCTTATTCGGGTCGTCAACAAACCCAAACAAACATCCATCGATTCTACCTAGTTGCGGCGAGTCTTTAAAACTGACGACTACGAAACATCAACGACTGTTACTCCAACAAATGGGATATGCTGGAATACGGCCCTCCTGGAATCCAGCAGGAATGTTTCGCGAGAATATGGGGAGAGTAAGAAACAGCGGGATGCCCCATGGCGGAGACTTTGCCCATCCCAAGCGAGCAGGTGATCACGCCCACACTTGCATCAGCCGGGATCTCTCGGGTCGTTCGCACGTTTGCCCGGGCCGTGCGAAGTGTCATCGCGGCTGCTACGAAGAGGCATAAGTACGGTCATCAGAGGAATATTGCGGGGAGGCACGTGGTGGAATAGAAAACAGCGAGGTGGTGAGTTCTCGAGTCATTGTCGATAGTCGAAGAGCCAATAGACACATAATTCCAGCTGTGCATCTACTCAAATGGATCCACGATGGCAAAGAAACTCTACCGGAACCGGTTGGTACCAGTGTAGACGAAGGAGTCATTTCACGGTCATCGGGGAAAATTGTCGGGAAAGAAAACTCATCCACGTTCCGGTTACCCGGTTTTAGAGTCGTTGAGACACAGTTCTCCAATGTCGAGGCTTTCAGGCTTCGCCTTGTACATGCTCCACTTGGAGAACCCAACTTTGCTCCGAACAATGTGGATACCTTTTTTTTTATCCAGTCACTGTTCGAGCAACCATTCCGGTTGGCCGCTCTCATTCTTTCGACATTCAAAGTACTCCGGAGGTTAAAGGGTTAAAGAAAAATTCGAACGTTCTCTTTGACAATTTAATTCCAAGCGATGAAGAGATCGAGAATGAGAAGCAGAGAGGGAGTCTGGTAAGGTCGAATAAGAGAAAGGGGCGACTCGAAGTCCTTTGGAGGACATTCTCTCCGATCCTTTTCACTCGCTAATGAAGCCACCACACGCTTGGGATCCGATCTACCTTGATTATTATTCATCCGTCCTGGGGTTCGCGCTCCAGAAGAGTACCGTATAATTTGGTTCCCCAAGGCTCCTCGTGGCCTCCCAATACCTTCGACCAAACGTACGCCATGTTGGATAACCGATCGGACGTTTGCTCCATTGGCTATACGATCCAACCAGAACTCCGGTGTTTCAGCAAATGTCCGACTGAGTCTTCCATCTGATATTGGGGTTGGTAACCCCCGACTCTGAAACAACCCGGATCCAACTTCCGGTAATGACGTCACTGGATCCTGAACTGTCTAGGATACAAAGAGGAAAAGAACAGCAATAGCCCTGAGTTCACTCGGATCACTGAAGAACATAGACTAGGAAACGGTTGTTTCAAAGACCAGCCGGAATAAGGGCTCGTGAGTGGAACATCCATGGGAACCAGAGGTGGAGAAGGCCAACCTGAAGAAGGTTGAAGAGCTTGGGAACAATCGTTGGAGGTGAGACCGAACGGAAAGGGAAGACGAATACATCAAAGAAGAGACTGCATATCCGTTCACACTCCACATGACGTCCCGTTGCCATTCTACATTCTCAGCTTTGCTTCGAGAGACCGAGCACAGGTGAATCTTCAACATTCCGCATCAGCAGGACTCCGGCATCCAAGATCCAGAAATACAGCCAAGTCCTTCCATCAGTACCCAAAATATCAAGCCAATGCAAAAAAGCCTCTAACTTGGATAATCGTAACTTTAGCAACAGGGCTAATAATTCTCTGCGTCCTTAGAACTCTGAGATGGTAAATGAGATGAAATCCATATATTCTTCGTCTCTCTCTTTATCTCTCATTCTCTTTCTACCCGACAACTTCCTCAGCTTCGGGGCCTGCCATATTCCATCCTCTGTTGCCTTCTCCTTCTTACCTTCTCTTGTTTCTCCTCCAGCCACGCCGCGACTTTATTTATACCTCGTTAAATTAGCGCCCATCATCGATCTACTCGCGTGCACGCCTGGCAAGCATCCTCCAACCGGAGAGAGAGAGAAAGAGCCTTCCAGAGGATAGTCTTGGTGAACGAAGCTCGAGCCCATGAGAGCCCCGCGGGAACTAGTCCGACGACGTGACGACACACCCGCTCGTACCAGTATCATCCACAGCTGCATACTCCACTCTCCGTCCCAACCAACTTCCCTTGCCATCAACTCAGGCCGATCGCAATTGCGGACCGGAAACGCGTCCCTGGTCGCTTCATTTTTGGAATTCGTTTGGAGATTAGCAAGCTGGAGGCATTTTCATTGATCATCGACTGGATTGATAACGACTGATCAGCGCTTTTCGGATAGCAATGAAGCTGGATAACGATCGTTGATTGGACATTGATGGAACTCTGGACAATGGTCATTCTTATGATAATCAGCTGGACTTATGATGACGTTTGATCGGTTCTTTTAGAGAATTATCATGATTACCTAAACTTATTGAATCGATCAGCTAGACTTTTGATGATGATCAGCTGGACTTCTGATGATCAGCTGGACTTCTGATGATCAGCTGGACTTCTGATGATCAGCTGGACTTCTGATGATCAGCTGGACTTCTGATCGATGATCAGCTGGACTTCTGATGACGTCTGATCACTAATTGACCAGCTGGAATTCTGATGACGTCTGATCGATTCTTTTCAATAACTAACAAGATTCCCTGATCCTGAATAGTCATTTAAGATCATAAATTAATGAACAGCCGATGACGACCTTTTCATCTATGGCAACAGTTCCCTGTCGATAATTCCAAGTTCCGCAATGATGCTTTCACAACTGTCCGCCATATGAATGGTCACTTCCTGCCCAAAGCCCTCGAAGAGGTTTCGGGGGTGTTCAAGGCCGCGATTTTTGGGCAAAGGCGATAGTGATTGGGGTCGGGGAAGTCAGGAGGCATACAGCATCCAGTCTCGAGTTCGTCGAGACGCACCAAGACCCCGGTCGCTGCGGACCGACAAGAAATAAGATAAGACTCGGAGATCTTCACGGCTAATAGATGGGGTACGCAAATTTTCGCGAACGTAATAAATTATCGCAACCGAGCACCGCAGTATAGTCCCGGTGAGATAGAGAGATAGGGCAAACCGAGAGAGAGAGAGAGAGAGAGAGGGGGGGGGAGAGACAGGAGGTGAGCACAAAGAGCGATGGGGGATATCGTATAAGCTCGGGAGAGAGACGACGATCCACCTCGGTTGGTGCAACTCCGGATGACCGTTGATGCCGAGCGGGGGTGGGAAAGGAAAAAGGAACGAGAGAGGAAGAGAGAGAGAGAGAGAGGAAACAGAGTGAGAGACAGAGTGCACTGGGAGGAAAGGCCAGTCACCCACAAAAGGGCAGCGAGCATAAGAAGCACACTTGAAACGAAAGGGCGAATGGATATGCCTAGGCAAGTGCAAGAGACACGTAAAGGCATTCATCTCATTCAAGGTAGCCTTAAAGTTCTGATCAGATAACGAATGTACACTCCTCTCTTCCTCCTACTCCTCCTCCTACTTCTCCTCGCCCCCTCTCCCACTCCACGTCTTCTTCCTATCCTTCTTCTTCTTCTTCTTCTTCTTTTTCTTCTTCTTCTTCTTCTTCTTCTTCTTCTTCTTCTTCTTCTTCTTCTTTCTCTTCTACTTCTTCTTCTTCTTCTTCTTCTTCTTCTTCTTCTTCTTCTTCTTCTTCTTCTTCTTCTTCTTCTTCTTCTTCTTCTTCTTCTTTTTTCTTCTTCTTCTTCTTCTTCCCTCATCGCCTTGGATGTACACGAGGCAGCGAGAGAGCAAACTCTGATACGGGTCCACCGCTCTCGTTGCATTTCCTCCCTCCCTTTCCACCACCCAAGCCTTTCCAGCCTTCTTCTGCCTTTGCCTTGTCCTTTTTTTTCTTCTTCTTTTTTTTTGCTATCTCTTTTCTACTCTCGCCACACACATCTTCCCACTCCCACGTATGCTCTCGGCATTATCGGAAAAAATGTCTCGGACAACCTAAGGGCGGGGACTCGTCGATCCCTGAGTCTTTCAACTCTAACTGAGACTTTCTTTTCAACGTGTCTATTTTTTTTTTGGTTTTTTTTTTAGCCAAAAAGTCTTGGAATTATTGGCTTGTGGATATTCTTATTTTTTATGTTTGGGATTGGATTTTCTTTTTTGAGGTGAGGACGAAATTATTTGGGGTTTTTTATTTGAGGTTTTTTTTGTGTAGGATACACAACGAATTTATTTTATTAAAATATTTTTAAAAAATTCTCTTACACAAATTTCTCGATCACCAAAATAAAAATAAAAAAATGTAGAAAATAAAAATAAAAATGAAAAATAAATAAATAAATGTTTCAACGAATCCCTACATTCGATTGAATTGAATTAAATTATCATTTAACCAAAATGAAAATTAATATGCAATGAAATCAAAAATTCAATGAATCAGGATTACACAAATGAGTCATGTAAAGAAAAAAAAATTCTTATACAAATCTCTCGACCATAAAAAAAAAATAAAAAATAATAAAAAAATGTTCCAACGAATCTCTACATTCGATTGAAATGAATCCGTTCGTTATCGTGGCTCGAAACGACAATAGTTTAAAAGCCCACAATCGAGTAGTTCGGAGATCCCCTATCATTTTTCACCGGTTCATGAAAGTTGTACAACAAGGATGTGAGTCGGGATACAAGAATAGAGACGAGAGGCGAGCTCGACCACCTGTACCTCGAGCGATCCTTCAAACCTCGAGAGATTTTTATTTATGACTTTTCGATGCTTCCCTCGGACAATTTGACGTCTTATCAGATTGTTCATCGATTCTTCGTTATCTCATTAAACCAGGCACGACAACACGGACTCGAAGACTGGAAAAAAAAGACGAAATAAAAAAAAAGAAAAAAAAATCGAAACAAGATAAATGCGAGTCGTCTCGGTAAGCATGTAAAACGAGCCATGTAAAACGACAAAAAAAACAAAAATTTAAAAAAAGAACGATAAATAAAAGATAAAAAAAATAAAATAGAAAATAAGCTGTCTATAACTAGATACATCCCTGGGTGCACCAAGGGGGTCCGACGTCCACTGACACGAATATTTTGTTCATCAAAATGCCGAGGATTCAACCGTCCACCTTTGGAGGACCTCGATACACAATGAGGTACTCATCCTCTCCGAGTAACGACTTCTCAATATTTCTTGGTCGGTGTTTTGCCTCTTGGATTATCCAATGTCCTACGATGACTGATCGAGCTACAAGCCTGTATCTTGTTTTATTATGTAACCCCTTGTTTCAGTTTAGGATTTTAAATAAAACGAGATTTTTATTCAGTAAATGGGAAAGAGGTGTTAAATTTTCCTCGAATCAAATGATGAAAGTTTGTTGAATTGGATTTTTGTAATATTTTAGAAATAATATAAATGTATTATTTGTTATATGATATTTTATAATGTTTTGTTGTTTTATATGCAATATAATTAATAATTAATTAATTAATTTTGAAATATTTGATTATCTTATATAAAATATTTGTTGATGTAGCAAAATATGATTTTATATAGTAATATAAAAATATCTAATTTTTTATATTATAATCTCATAATTGTATTTATTAAAAATATTATAAAGTTATAATATAAAAATGCTTAATATTTCATAATATCACATGAAAAATTCTAAAACCACATAATAACTTAATAATTTTATAAAACGACATTTCGTAATGTTTTATTATAACATATACAGTATTCTATATTAATATATAAAAATATATAATTTACAATATTGTAATTTAATAATACTAACAATGTAATTATATTTAAAAAATATTTAATAAATATTAAGAAATCCAATTTATATTTTGAAGAGCCCCTTAAATCGCAGAACTTGTAACATTTGCCATTTCCACAATATGGCTAATCCAGTGGTGCTGTCGTCTGGTCTGACGTGCTCGCTGGTGGTTCCCATCGATCTGTGCCCATACATACTCGCCCGTGAGCCTTCTCCGACTGTCCATTCGAATCTAACGATCCGATAGAGACGAAAGACCACTTTCCCCGTACGACGTTACGAACCTCTGATGCTCTTTGACCCTAGGGAAAAAAATCACACCGTTCAATCGCGATGGCGAGGGAGCTTTCTCTCCCGCAAACGCCATCATCGGTTTCGCTGTTATCGGACTTTTCTCACATACCGGGGTGATCACTGATGAGCCCAATAGGGAGAAATATCATTTTTCAGAATCTCGCCAAAAAAACTTTGGGGCAGGAGGGTTGAAGGGAAAAAACATTTGGTTCACCCAAAATGGATTTTGGATTTGTTTGGGTTTGAGCTGAACGTGATAATGACAAAATTAGGGATTTTTGAAAAAATTCATTTTGTAGAAATTTAAACAATTGAAAAGTTGAACCAACGTTGTTTCTTTGTTTGGCTTTGGGCTGAACGTGATAATGACAAAGTTAGGGATTTTTGAAAAAATCAATTTTATAGAAATTTGGACATTTGAAAAGTTGAGCCAACGTTATTTCTATAGTTTGGAAAAAATATATTTATCTCATTTAATATACGTTTGTGGAACTTTTTTTTCGATCTTCAATAAATTTCAAAAAATCGAAGGTTTGTCCAGCAGATCTCCTTCTGTAGAATGATTTACCCTCTGGAGAACGATTTTTCAAATTCCCTTTTAGGGGAAATTATTACCGAATGTAACCACAAAAATCAGTCATATTTCACCAGAAATCCACGTGAAAATCCTCATTCACCTTTTTCTAAAAAAATCATAAAAACTGATTAATAATTTCGTCATCTTTCTTGAAGTAAAATTTTAAAAAATCGGTAATCGGTCTTATAAACCATAAATTCGAAGTGACGTATATCGTGCCTAAAAAAAATAATCTCTTGAGCGGTTTGAAAGTGCGGTAACAAAAATCGCAAGATCCAAGCTTGAATATTTTTTTGCTCGCACGAAAAAGCTAGTAGTTAATAAAACACACTTACCGAGGTGAGCTCGGGGATCGTTCGAACGGTCCGGTACCGGAGAAACTCGCTTCTTTTCCTTTCCTTCCCTTTCGTTTATTTTTCTCCCTCAAATAAAGCCCGAAGAGAGGACATAAAATTAAGCCGCAAATAAAATGAAGTGCCACGACGTCCACCACTACGGGACTCTCCTGATCTCCTCTGGAGCTCAGATACACGTCCAGAGTTGGATACTTTTGCGTTCTCCTGTCGTGAATCATCGTACCTAAACTAGTGACGTTTACTGTCGGGAAAACATTTGTCATATATATTTATATATACATGTGTGTGTATACGTAATGGAGATTTGCGGGGGCTCCAACAGACGAGAGAATCCTGAAGAGTCAACAAGCCCACTTTCTCAAAGATCCTTCACCAATAATCTCCACGATATCACGCCATTTTCCATTTGTTTGGGTTTTGTTTATTTTCTCCAATAATCTCCAGGATATCGAGCCATTTACAATTTTTTTGTTTGGGTTGCTTTGGGTTTCGTTTATTTTCTCCAATTATCTCCAGGATATCGAACCATTTACAATTTTTTTGTTTGTTTGGTTTGGGTTTCTTTGGGTTTTCTTTATTTCCTACAATAGCCTCCAGGATATTTTCAATTTGTTTGGGTTTGGTTGGGTTTTATTTATTTGTTTGGGTTTGTTTGGATTTTGTTTATTTGTACGGGTTCGTTTGGGTTTTGTTTATTTGTTTGGTTGGGTTTCGTTTATTTTCTCCAATAATCTCCACGATATCGAGCCATTTACAATTTTTTTTGTTTCGGTTAGTTTGGGTTTGGTTGAGTTTTCTTTATTTCCTACAATAATCTCCAGGATATCGCGACATTTTCAATTTGTTTGGGTTTGGTTGGGTTTTGTTTATTTGCTCCAATAATCTCCAGGATATCGCACCATTATTAATTCATTCCTGATCATTTTTGAAAATCTTTATTAAACTCTCTTACTAAAAAATACTAAAAAAAAAAACTAAAAACTACTAGAAAACTAAAAAAATTACTAAAACGAACTAAAAACCATAAAAACCTCTAAAAAAAACCGTGAATAACTTAAACTAAAAAAAAGAAACTATAGAGAAAAAAATGTAACAAAACCATAACTCTCGAAGCATCTGCTCCATCTGATAAACAAACCTAAACTCAAAAAAACTACTAAAACGAACTAAAAACCATAAAAAACAAACTAAAAAAAGAAACTGAAAAGAAAAAAAAATGTAAAAAAACCATAATTCTCGAAGCATCAGCTCCATCATCATTTTCGTCTTTCAGCCCAAATCTAAACCTATCATTTCGAATATTCCACTTACGTAAGGCCTGATGTCCTTTCGCTCAAAGTTTGCATTTTCCAGTCGCTTCCTTCCAATGAAAATTGCACGTGCAGCCTTTGAGTACGAAAACTATGGTAGGTCGGTGATACGTGGATGTACGATGTACGAAGGTGGCCATGAAGAGGGGGCGGGGAACGTGATGGGCACGAAGGGCTCGTAGTAAATCTTCGTCGAGCTAACTCGAGCCGATTCGCTCCTTTCGTGTCTCTTATTCCATGGCTCTTCGTGCAAAGAACGTATCGTCGAACGCCAACCCATCGTAAAATCCACCAAGGTAGAAATAGAAAAACGAGGAGGGGGGGGGGGGTGAGGTCAAAGAGGTTTAAATCAGGAATCGAAAGTGTTACGGACTTGACCCAAACCCTCTTTTCTCAACTCGGATTCCTCCTCACTTCCACTATTCTTAAACCCCTCCTCCCCCCCCCCTCTTTCGCCCTTCGAAAGATCGTCGAAAAAAGAAAGAGAAAATAAGGGGGTTGTACGGAAAGAGAGAGGAAAGAATGAATATTCATTTCCGCGGCATGAATTACAAAATAGCGAACGGATCATTATTCCTTGCGGAACTTTCTTGCTGCTCGAAGTATCGCGGATGTCTACAGGGTGACGATCCCATAACGATGGGATTTATAAAACAGCCTGGGGATTTTTTTTTTTTTTTACTAGGAGTGAAAGCATTTTTGGTACTTTGGTGCTTGGAATACGAGAGAGAAAAAAAAGTTTTTTTTTTTTTAATTTAAAATTGAGGGAGGTATTAGAGAGAATTTATTTTCAGGCTTGATTAATGATTGATGGGATTATTATTGAGTCGGAATATTTCTGAAAAGGTATTTTGTGAGAGACCGTGAAAAAAAAATTATTTAAATTGTTTTTAAATTCGTTTTGTTATTATCCATACTTTTTGGATTTTTATTAAAATATTTGTTTGACACGGTTCGTTAAGAATGTTTCTAATAATTTCGGTTAAAATTTAGTAATAAAAATAAGAAATGGTAAAAATGAATAAATAGCTTTTCGATCGAATGAAAATCACTGCAGAAATAAAATTTAATTCCACTAAAAAAAAATGATTTCACTTTTTATTTTGTTTAACCTTAATTTAAATCCTTTAATTTAACCCTTATTTAACCTTCTATTTAAATTTTTATGAACTTCGAACTTAACTGAATTGAAAAAAATACAAAATTTAAAAAATACTAAAAATGTAAAAAAAAAAGTACAAACGCAAAAAAAAAATAATTTACCTGACACTCGTCACCCTGTATGTAGGGATGCATAGACGTTGGGGAATCGTCCCGGATTTCGCGTCACGAAAATAGGACGCTTGCCTCGTAGCCCGAAAGCGTTTTCAGCCCCTTATCGAATATTCCCTCGCGTATCTATTTTTCTCTTCCGCCCTCTTCATTGTTGCTCGACCAGTAAGGAAGAGAAGGAAGCAACGAAAAAAAATTAAAAAAAAAAACAAAAATAAAATTGCAAAAAAAAAAATAAAAAACGGAAAAATAAAATCTTTCGGAAGAGATTCGCGGCCGAGAAAATAAGAGTTCCGGGGTTCGGCATAATATTCCACCTGACGGAGTGCACAGTCTCGGAAAAGGTCCCGGGGCGGGTTGCACCGAAACAGCGCTTCGATATCCATACGTATATAGAGACGGTGGAGCTCCCAGCCGCCGCATTGATCGGACCGGCATAATGCACGAGTGCGAACCCGAGATTGGTGCGAATCCGGATCACTTTTTTTTCGCTTTTTTCATTTTTTTATTTTTTATTCTCTCGTTAAAACGCCCTCATTTTATGGTTCATCGCTGTGCATATAGAAAAATTAGTACTCTCGAACTTTTGTTATTTTTCTTTTTTTTTCCTCCATCTTTTTATTCTCGTTGAATTTTCTTACTTTGCGGAATTTTTCTTTGCTTTTTATCTCTTTTTGTTAAAAATTCGCTGTGTCCGGAATGAATTTTTTTTCGATTTTTTAAATCTGTTTTTTTTTTAAATAAATTATTTATTCAATTGTATATTGAATTAATATTCAATTGATAAAATATACGATGAAATATAATTGAATGTCTATTTTTCTACCTACTTATTATTTAATTAATCAATTAATGAATTATTTCATTTATTTATTGTAATTATTATTTATATTAATTACCAGGCAATTGCTTATTCCCATTATTATTATTATTATTATTATTATTATCATTATTAATATTACTTTGAAACAAATTCCTTATTATTATTACTCAATTACCATGCAATTATTTATAAAAATTATTTATTACTATTATTATTATCCCAGCTCAAATCTCTCGACTTTATTAATCTCTCGATCCATCCAACTTCCCAAAAATGTACCAAAACTCTCCACCCCTCAATTTTTCCATTTCCATAAAAATGTTCCCGGACCGAAAAATTTATCTCGATATCTCACCGGGCCCGAAATAATACCAGGAATTCAGGGCGAATTTACGAACCGTTCGAAATTTTTAATTCCACCGTGCAGCATCCCCGGTCTCTGGGGGTACTTGGAGGGGGATCGAGGAACAAAAAAAAAAGTTGGAATACCGAGATCAGTACCCTTAACCCCCCCCCCAACCCTCCCCCTCTCGCTGTCACTTATCAGTGCATGAACATTCGTTTCTCCAGGGCTTTTGACTCTTCGAGTTTTCTCTTGGAGTTCGTCCTCGGTGGAGAGGTTTCTCCGACGACGACGACAACAAGACAAGAGAGACAAGAGGAGTTACGAAGTAATATGCGCACGCATATAACGTACTTACCGATCGTTTTGCTCGTGCACGAGGTCGGGACACGTTGCGTCCGGACGGAGGGAAAGGGCCGAGGTGAAGGACGGAAGTTAGGGGGGGAGGGGTACATTTTAATTATTTCTTAAGAAGAATTTTAATAATTATTTTTTTTAAATAAGAATAATTTTTTTTTTCGTTTTTAATCCCAGTAATTAAATTTTCAACCATTTCGATTCAATCGTTTTTTCTATGAATAAATACTTTAATAAATTATTTTGAAAAATCGATGAAACTGAAAAACCAGGAATTACTAATTAAAATTATGAAATATGATATAAATATATGAAAATAAGAAGATAAATAAAAAATATAAATAAAAAATATAAAAATATAAAATAAAAAGAAAAAAAAAAGAAAAAAAATAAAAATATGAAAATAAAAAAGAA
The DNA here is from genome assembly GCA_030522765.1 of Ophioninae sp. B BG-2022a. Lineage (NCBI taxonomy): Eukaryota > Metazoa > Arthropoda > Insecta > Hymenoptera > Ichneumonidae > Ophioninae sp. B BG-2022a. Next base: position 31,748 of record JAPYZJ010002072.1, read on the forward strand.
ATTGGGGGGTAATTGAAAAGGTCCGAGGAAGAAGAGGGGGTAAGGAGGGGCGATAAATAAAATGATCCGCGAAGAGAAAAAGGGGGAAGGGGTTTCAGGGAAGAGGTGGGGAGGGGGAAGTAAAGTCTCAGTGATGTTGGTACTAGCCCGCGGTACGCATAAAGCAAGAAGTGTATCCCGACGTGGGCAGGTGAGGGGCACCAACGGATACGAGAGAGTACGAACCCATGGCTGCGGGCGGTCGGCAAAAAATAACGAAACACGAGGAACGGAGGAAAAATTGAGAATATGATGTAGAACGAGGGAGGGAGGAGAAGGGAGTACGCAAAGAGGGAAAAATATATAAATTGAATATATATTCGTTGATAAGGGCTGGGAAGAGAGAAAGGTGGAAGGGGAGAGGGTAATAGTTCTGGGATTAATTAAAAGTTGATGTAGAAATTTTTGTTGATATTGACGATTGGGAAAAACATCGGGGAAATAACAAAAATTAATTTCGATTTGGGGGATAAAATCTGGACGGGAAAAAGAAGAAAAAATTAATGTATTATGTAAAAAAAATAAATGAGTAAAGAATTAATACATTTATTCTTAATTTTTTGCAGCATTAAGGAACGATCTATTCAATTGAGGATATGAATATCTATTTCTACGTATTTCTATCGATATATTTATTTATTGATTTAAGTATTTATTTATTTAATTATTTATTTATTTATTTATTTATTCATTCATTAAATTATTTTTTTAATTATTTATTTATTTATTCATGTATTTTTAAATTTATTTTCCTACATATCCATTCATCTACGTGCCTATTAACTTCCTCTCGACTTTTCGGAACCAAAAATTGAAAAAATGCAAAAAATCAAAAAAAAAAGCCCAGAACTCGAGCAAAGGCGAAAAAGGACCGAAGAGCAAGAGAGAAAAAGAGAGATGCCAAGAGGAAGAACCAAAAGGAGAAAGATAAGGAAAAAAAAAGAGACAGATAGAGAGAGAGAGAGAGAGAAAGAGATTTAAAGCCGCGAGGACATTGTCATCGGACTCGCAGCCATAAACCAAAGCTCGAGCACTGCTAACTGAGACGTGGCCGCTTGTATAACTCGCGGTTGGTATGGCATAGAACGGATACGTACTGCGCGTGTACACACTTCGTTTTCTCCCCCCCCCCCCCCCCCCCCCCCCCCCCCCCCCCCCCCCCCCCCCCCCCCCCACTTCCCCTCCCCCCCTCCCCCCCCACGGTCTCTTTCGATTCACAAACCGTACCGATTTTCGCGTTCGCTTCGATCTTATTACTCCCCCGGCAAGAGATCTTGTCGAGATTTTGACTGCGCGCATCGATGTGTACCGTAGATATGGTTTATACCCGCGCGGAACCAATAAAATCCGCGAGTCTCTCTTTTCTCTCTTTTTCTCTCTTTTCTCTCTCTTTCTCTCTCTCGGTTGAATCGTGTACACGCGAGGGTACAGAAGATGCGTGCGCGCGCACACACGACACTCGTCTCACCCGAGAAAAGATCTTTGTCGGCTGTGAGAAGAGCCAGCGCAGGTGTCTTATCTTTCGAGGTACGGAGAAGCTTTTTTTTTTGGTTTTTTTATTTTTTTTTTTTTGCCGCCCCAGCATCCCAACCCTCGATCCTCTTGAATCGTGGCCGAGTACCGAGACTCTACAGCCTCGTTTAGAGGTTAGAACCTACGATTTCCAACGTCTTCGAGATATCCCTCCATCTTTGGTTATACGTATACTCTCTACTCTCGAATACCTTATGGAAACAGTCTTCGATCGCTCGTACTTGAACCTACGATCGGAATCGACTTTCGATTGGAAATGGAAATGTTTAGGGTTTTTTTTTGACGAAGAGGTTTTTTTTTTGGTGGATTTACTTTTGGGGTTTTTGATTTTTATTGTTTTTTGGATTTTATGATTTTTTTTTCAATTTTCCTTTTCTGATTTTAGTTATTTTAGGGTTTTTCTAAATTTTTTTTATTTTATCGTTTTTCTAAATTTTTTTTATTTTATAATCTTTCTAAAAATGTGCTATTGTATTATTTGTTTATTTTTTTTTATTTTATGATTCGTTGAAATTTTTCTATTTTATTATTTTACTGAATTTTTTCGTTTCATGATTTTTCGAAATTTTTTAGATTTCATGATTTTTCTGAATTTTTTTGACGAAAAGAATCTTTTCCGGAATTTATAGATGAAAGGATCGTCTTTCTTTCTCGGACGTGGCCCCTTAAGGAATGATTGGAAGACATTAATCGTGTCCTTCGATGCTATACGGAACGATAAGAAGGCTCGCGTCTTTATTTCCGGGGTTTACGGTCGAGAAGGTCACATGGCCGTTGGAGTCGATCGTTCCGCAGGGGCGCACGGAGACAACCGCGAGAAAATGAAAAAAATTAAATAATACACTACAATACAATACAACAAAAAAAAACAATTCTTTTTTAACAAAATAACCAAATAAATGAAAAAAATATTTTCAAAATGTACCACAATACTTGACTACGAATAGAACGATTAATAACTTAAAATCAACTTAAAATTAAGTTTAAAAATAAATTAACAACTCAAAACGAAAAAAGAAAAAAGAGAGGAAATTTAGTTTGAAGACTGTAGGAGATTTTAAGGGGAAAAACCAGTTTAGATCGATCAAAAAATCGACTATTTTTTTTTTGCATAAATTGGTGGTATTAGTCAAGAATATGTGGTGAAAATTTGAAATCAAAATTCGCATTATTTCCAATACTGTGAGGACTTAAAGGTGAAGGAGAGGGCGCATGCGCGTACAAACGATCAGGCCCCGTCCATACGCGAGAGTAGTCCCATAATAATCATGGCGAGCTATCATCGATTGTTCGCTTTTGCCACAGGTATGACGCCCTTCCAATTCACCATTGACATCCGTACGTACCTTTGTATATATCGGTATAAAGTACCAGCGGTGGAAATAACTGTACCGTATTTTCTTCTACACGCTCGTTGGTCGACCACATTCGATGCACATTTATCAGGCCTATGGGCCCCTGACTCGAATGTGCATCGTACAGCTTGTGTCTATACCGCACAATGGAATGCCACGATAAACCAGCTACGAATAGAAACGAATAGCTCGACCGACGAATCAAACCGTGAAGACACACACACACACGTGTATTTATATTTATTTATCAAATTATTTTTTTCCTTTTTTGTAATCGAGAATCAATAATCTCTTCCGGTTTATGACCTCGGGTCTTGGACACGCGGATCAACTATGACGATTCAAATGTCCTGGAAATATTCTTATTTCTTTATTTTATTATTTATTTTATTATTTTTTTATTTTTTTATTTTTTTATTTTTTTATTTTTGCTCAATAAATTATTATTCGTTATTGTTTTTTTTCTTAATTAATAGAGGGACGATCTTCCTTTACCATTTTCTCTAATTGTAATTAATTACATTTATTGTTTAATCGTAATAAGAACAAGTTTTTAAAACAAACAAAAAAAGAGTTTGTTTGAGTTTAAACAATTTAATTTAACAAAAATTTTCGGGTTTTAAGAATAATAGAAAAACAGACTTTGTTTGGATTTTGAAAATAAAAGAAAAAAATAGTTTGTTTGGGTTTTAAAAATAAAAGAAAAAAAGAGTTTGTTTGGGTTTTAAAAATAAAATAAAAAAAGAGTTTGTTTGGGTTTTAAAAATAAAAGAAAAAAAGAGTTTTTTGGGTTTCAAAAATAAAAGAAAAAAAAAGAGTTTGTTTGGGTTTTAAAAATAAAAGAAAAAATCCACTTGTTTGGGTTTTAATAATGAAAGAAAAAATCCGCTCGTTCGGGTTTTAATAATGAAAGAAAAAAGTGATCGTTTGGCTTTTAAAAATAAAATAACAAAAGAGTTTGTTTCGGTTTCAAAAATGAAGAAAAAAAAATCATTCTCATTGGATTCGAACGTTGCAAACTTTCGTCGTTTTTTTGGGCCACCCTGTATAGACGAGTTAACCAAAGCGACTCGGATCGTCGCAAACGTCTATGGGAGGAGGAGGGGTCGTGAGGAAGAGGAGGAAAACCGCAGAGAACCATTAATACTTACACTGACACGTTAAATTGTCTTTGAGGGAGTTGGATGTGGCAGAGAGCTCGATGTATGTACGTACGAATGAGCACTGACGTCTCGTGCGGTCGAGACCCCGACGGAATATCTCTCACTCTATATATAAAAATATGATATGTATATCGGGTTCGTTAATTGAAACGTCTCGGTAGCAGGATAATTCTGACGCTTCTAACGTTCCATTTTGCCTGAGAAAACCTTCTAGCTCGTCTCATCGACCTCGATTTTATTTCCGTTAAAAAAGACGAATAACAATTAAAAGCTCCGATGTGCCCGAGCTTTCATTGCTTCTGAAATAAATCGATCAGTAGAAAAAAAAACACATCGCGACAGGTGCAGATTTTTCGAAGTAACCTTTTTCCACTTTTGAACTGGGCCATGTAAATTCGTCTCCTCAAATTAATCGAGTTTCGATTTTCGAAACGTTGATACGAAATATTTGGAACGAAAATAAAAATAAATCAAAATAGAAACTACAACAGTCCAATTGAAACAGATAATTGGAATACTGATTTTAGTTCAATTTTTTTTTAATTTTATCATTATTATTATTATTATTGCTATTATTATTGTGATAATAATAATTTTAATTACTACTTAATAAGAATTTTAATAATTATTTTTTTTTAAATAGAATAAACTTTTTTTTTTTCGTTTTTAAGCCCAGTAATTATATTTTCAACCATTTCCATTGAATCGTTTTTTCTATGAATAAATATTTTAATCAATTATTTCAAAAAATCGATAAAAATAAAAAATCAGCAATTAATTATGAAAATTCAATGCAATATGAAAATAAAAAAAAGATTTAGGAAGACGATAATTAATATTCGGAAAAATTCGTCATTTGAGAAAAAGGTGATAAAAAAAAAAAGTTTAAAAAAATGTTAATATTCGCAAACAAAGAAGAGTAAGGGTGAGAGAAAAAAGGAGGGAGAGCTCTCTCCCGCAACAAGAGGAATTGTAGGCTTGACGCGTCTGCAACTCTCGCTAATTGTACCTTCGCGATCGCTTGGGCGCATCAGAAGAAGAGTGCAATGCAAATGAGATACGAGGCTAATGTAACAGCTTCTCTCTACACCTGTGTTAAATGTACTTACGGTCTTACGGACAGAGCCGGGTCTTGTGAAAGTCCGCGCACGCGCGAACACCACAATGCCTTCGTATACGACAAATGCACTTGGGCCGACCGATTACGTTCAGCAAAAAGATGCTGGACGAGAACCTCGAGGATCCTCGTGAAAGAAGTCCCCGAGACGCCGTGTGCTATCCGTTGAAGCCGACTCGCCGATCATCCGCGAATAAGATGTCCCAAGAGAAAACATAAAAAAAAAAAAATAAAAAGGAAAGACAGGAAGAAAGGAAAAAAAACAGATAGGGATGATAATGATTAATTTTATCATACCCTAGTAAAATTACTTTCAAGCAATTAGGAAAAATAAAAAATTGTAACAAAATAATATATAATTATTTTACTAAATAATTCGGAAATAATAATATAACAAAAAATACCAAAAAAAAAACGCAGAAAAATATAAAAAATCTTAAAATAATAATAAAAATTATTTTTTATACGAAGCAAAAAATGCAATGTAAATAAAAAACGAAAAATAAACCAAAACACACGAAATAAAAAACGCAAAATAATAATAATGATAATAAAGCACTGATGAACAGTTTCGTGATGGAAAGAGTTTAAGGAAAAGGGACCTGGGGATGATGATGAAGTTTATTATGCCTTAACGCCACTGCGAGGCAAGATAATTTTAATAACAAATAAATACATTATACAAAAATAAAGAAATTTAGAATAAAATACGTAAAATATAACCAAAAATAAACCAAAAAAGCCCAATAAGCCAAAACTCAAAATAAGCTTAAGTAAAAATAAAATTGTAAATAAACCAGAACTTGAACTAGAACTCCGAAGCAAATAAATAATAAATAATAATAACAATAATAACAATAATAATAATAATAATAATAAACCAAAACCAGAAAGAGAGAAAGAGAGAAATGGAGAGAGAGAGAAAGAGAAAGAGAGAGAGAGTGCGATGAGCAACGTCTAATTATCTCGCGTAAAGTTCATCCTCCAATTACGTCGAGTCACGCCGCGCCGTCGCTCGTCACTCTCATCACTGACGCGTTATTCTCCGTCTCCTTCTCTCGCTGTTATATTTTTGCCATCTCTCTCTCTCTCTCCCTCTCTCTCATTATCTCTTTCCCTTTCTCTCTCTCGCTCTCATTATCTCCCTCCGATCCTCGGGGGCTTGGAGCAAGAAATTCAACTTCTCGTAGCATCGAGAGCTCTTCCCTTACACATCTACACAAACAAACAAAAAAAAAAGAAAAAAATTTTTTTCTCTGTGAAAACCACTCGGTGGATGGAAACGACCGAGAATAGCGATTGTCGGCGATACAACCGCGATTAATCTTAATTCACCGTTTTCACGAGGAAAAAATCGCTGTCGTATACCCCTCAACAAAAAAAAATTTAAAAAAAATAAAAAAGAAAGTATTGAAAGAAAAAAAAATGAATATTTTGTTTGCCCATTTATGGTTTCTTTATTGGAGCGTTTGGTCGATGAGATTGACAATGTGGCGTGTGTCACGCACGAGCGTACAAAATTGCCCAAATTTAAGAAACCCACAATAGATGAAAAAAAAAAAAAAATTTCAAATTAAAAAAAAAAAATATATATATATATACACATACACATTTTTATATATTATATATTCATTAAATATAAATAACATTTATAATAATATTCTATCTCATAAATAAAATATTGAAATATATATTATATATTTTATTTATAAAATAAATATATTAAATATATTTATAATAATATACAATATTTAGTATATATGAATATATGCATTTATATATATATATATATATATATATATATATATATGGAGACGGTTAAGAGCGTCGGCGAGAAGACGAGAGCCGCAGCGGGAAAGCACCTTTTTTTCTAGAAAAAAAAAAACCGATACGATCTTTCGCCGTTGTCGGAGGATTAACGAACGAATGGAGGAACGAGGGTATACAGGTGTCCGGAACGAGAAAGGGATATAGAAGGGAGTCGAGAGAGGGATGGAGACAGGACGAGAAAGAAAAAGAAAAAAAAAAAAGAAAAAAGGATCGAGGAGCGAAAGGAGCAGAGAGATTAAGGATAGACGGGGCGAGATATTGGATCCTGGTGGAGATTAAACGATTGCGAATCGTCCGTAGTTTGTAAACGTGATGCAATACGTCTCACGTACACGCGAACAACCGAGTATCCGTCGAACTGTACGAACTCGAATGTATCGGACTTCGAGGAGTGTCGTCGAAGTTATTTTTTTTTTTTTTTGTTGAACATTTTTCACAGCTTCGTATTCCCCAAAAGCATCATCGAGCATCGTGACGTCACTGGAAAAAAAATAAACTTTGCAGTTCCTTGATTTTTTGTTATTAAATTTCGTTTTTTTTTCGTATTTTATTCAGTATTTTTATTTCATTTTTAACCTGCTTTTTCAATTTTTTTCAATCTGAAAATTCTGGAAATTTCTTTCAGTATCAATTTTTTTTAAATTATTTTTGGTTTTTTAATGTAAAAGTTTGTTTAAATATTTGTGAATATTTTCGTTACTGTTATTGTATAATTAATAATGTAGATCAAATAAAGAAAATATATATCCATAAAACGAAAATATTTATAATTTAAAAAAATACCAATTATTTGTATTTAATAATAATAATAACTGCCATTACCGTTTTTACATAACGAAGTAATTTCGACAATTTAACGAAATCTCTACGGTATTCCTGATCCGAAAAAAAAATGCAAAAAAAAAACTGTTGGAAAAATAACTCGATTATTTATCCGTTCTCGAGACTCATTATTTCAAGACAAAGCAATTTAAACAAGCGTTTTATTACCCATGACTTTGTTATCCCATGGACCATCGATTGTACGATTTCCGGTGAAATTCTCTGGAGAATCCGATCGCTGGAAGGTCGCTGGAGGGGGGGGTCCAAATTTGCACCAATTCGTCGTCGTACTCGTAGATCGAAGAATGCAAGAGTGTGCGAGAGTATACTTACGGGTGTAAAGATGAGAGAGAAAAAAAGAGAGGAGGGGGGGGGAGAAAGAATCTTGCGGGCAGAAAGCTTTCGCCACTTGACCGCGCGGACGTCCCAACACGACATAAGCATATCAATAAAATGTTTAATTGGCGTTTACATTTCTTCATTCGGTGAGCTCAACAAGCGCCAAGAGATAGCGATCTCTGCATGTGTGCTCTTCTCTCCCAGCATCCACCTCCCCCTCATCCTCCTCCTCCTCATCCTCAGCTTATCCTCCTCCAGCTTTCTTCGTCCTCCTCGCTACACGCCCTCCGAGTAGGCTTTTTCATCTGGAAATTCTAACCTCTCACTCTCTCTCTCTCTTTTTGTATTTTATTAATTATTTTTTTAATTGGATGATTTAATTTTTTAATTTAATTTATTAATTTTTTGAATTTTGTTTATTCATTTTTTTAATTTTGTTTACTAATTTTTTTAATTTTGTTTATTAACTTTTTTAATTTTATTTATTAATTCTTTGGATTTTGTTTATTAAGTTTTTAAATTTTGTTTATTAAATTTTAAAAATTTTTTCAGTAATTTTAAAAATTATTTTTATTAATTTTTTAAATTTTATTTATTAATTTTTTGGATTTTGTTTATTAAGTTTTACAATTTTTTTAATTAATTTTTTAAATTTTGTTTATTAATTTTTTTAATTTTATTAATTAATGACTTTATTTATATTAGTTTGGTTTATCCCTACAAAGGATCGAGAAAAACAAAATTCCTTTTCTGTGATTTCCAAAAAAAGTGGCAGAAAGAAAACGGAGGAACGTCGAGGTTCGAGCCAGAAGCGAATGTCACACACACTCGAGCTTATACCCAATACGAACTTCAACAAAAAAAAGACAACTAGAGAAAGAGAGCGAAAGAGAGAGAGAGAGAGAGAGAGAGTGACAGAGTGAAAAAAGCAGTTCATATAAAACCAGCCTTCGTCGAACCAGCAAACTCCCGAAGGCAAAACGCCCCCGATCGGGAATAAGTTCTCCATCCTCTCCCTCCCACCCCTCCCCCTCCCTTTTCAACTTCTCTGTCAAGTCCGTTGCAAAAAAAAATGGCCTTTTGACAGCCGTGAATAAATCCCTATAATTCGACGTTTCTTATTCTCGTTACCGTTATCATTATAATTACATTTCGTTGGATCGCGAAGCACCCAAGAAAATTCTCATTTTTTTCCATTTTTTTCAATCTTATTTTTTATTTTTATATTCGCTCTTTTTACTTGATTCATGGACGGGACGATATTCTCGTTATGAGAATCATTTGCATCGGGCCTGATATCAGCTGTGCCTGATAGGAGTAACGACCAAGGGGCATCGGGGAGAGGGGGGAGGGGGGTTGATGGAGATCCAGAAGGGGGGGGGGGGAAGACGATTTAATGCGCGAGCAGGAGTCCTGAAGGGTGACGTTCCAAAGCCGATTATCGAACTCGAGTGATGACACTCGTCTCGCAATCCGAAATCTTCTCTCTCTCTCTCTCTCTCTCTCTCTCAATCGCGAGAGCGTTTATAAGCTACGCTTTTTACGCGACGCCAATCTCGAGAAATTTCTTCCGCGAAATTTTTATCTGATTTTTTTGTTGTTGTTTTTTTTTGTTTTATTTATTTATTTTTTTTTTGGGTTTCTCCTCTCGGGACTTTTTTCCCCGTCATTATGGAGGAACGTCATCAGGAGGCCTACTCGAGAGAAGTAAAATCCGAGGGTCCGGCGTAAGGACGGGTCGGGGGGGGAGTAAAAAGAGGGGAGGGGGTATAAAAAAAGGAGAGGGGGTATAAAAAGAGGGGAGAGGGGTATAAAAAGAGGAGAGGGGAAGGGGATAAAAAGAGGAGGGGGTAATACGAAAACGTTGCGTGCAAGGGAATGAGAGAGATGAGAGGGAAAGAGGGAGAGAGGGAGAGAGAGGGAAAACGCATTCTTTGCGGCACGCATCTCTCTTGAAAGAGCGCGTCCTCGCTGCGCTTTCTTGGTTGATTAATTTTTCTGAAAATTCCCCGGACATTGCAATGTGGGATGCAGAAGAGGGAGAGAGGGAGAGAGAGAAGATAGTTTATCTCTCGTTGCTTGATTCCCTCATCTTCTCTCTGTCTCTTTCTCTCTCCTGCTGAATTCTTAATATTCATTTAAATTTTATTTTCATATTTTTTATTTTATTTCTCTCGTTATTCTTGGTTGTGTTGTTTCATTTGCAACTTCGTGTTTCCAAGGTTTTAATGTACTTTTATGTTTTATATTTTACAAATGTTTAATAAAATATTTCATATCGCAGGTTCGTGTCGATGTATTTTTATACCTTGAAGAATATATATTTACCATTTAATTCACCTTGAATTTTCCATTTCTAGGGAAAAATGTCAGGAAAATATTCTAGAATGGTTTTTTTGCATTTTCCCAGTCGAATTTTGTACTTTCGGCAAAAACTTGGGCATATTCGTAATCAGCGGAAAATTTCCGATTAAATTCACCTTTTTAAGAGTTTCAAAACGGAAAAAAATTTTTTTCGTCTTTCCCGGCCACTTTTCCGGAATCTCAAAAATCACGAAATTTCAAAAAGTCGTAGGGTGAGCTTCTTATTTGCTATGAAGATTTATTCGGTGAGCTTGGAAAAGGATTTTGCCTGACTTAAATAATGGCGTTGGATTCGTATCGATATCTCGCATAGTTTCCCCGGAAAGTCCACTCGAAAAATGGCAAAAAAAGAGACAAAGGGGTATGTATGGAAAAATTGGCAAAAATCGATAGTCCAACTTTGAAATTCTGCCAAAAATCGAAAAATCATCGGATTTCAATTATTAAAAAAGCATTTTGAAGGGAAAATCATAACGAAGAGATTGAGCACAGAGTGGAGTGCCAAATCCTAAAGGAAAAAAAGTTATCTATGATTTAGTGAAAAAACGTATTTTGCCCAAAAATCCAAAAAAAATTTGGATTTTTAATATTTTTTTTATTGGTCCATTTCTATATAATTTGATCCCCTGATCACGAATCAACCATTAATTTCCCCCAAAACCCAAAATTTCTATGAAAAAGTCGTAAAAAACTTCTAAAAACACGATTTTTTCTATGTTTTTATTATTGTAATTATCACTATGTTATTATTTTTTTCTTAATTTATTGATTTTTATAATTAATTCGTTTGTTATTATAATTATCTTATCTCATAGTTATACTGAGGCATAATAAACTTTATCATCATTATCATCATCACCATCATCATCATCATCATGCCTTTCTCTTTCTTACACACATGAAAGCTCATCGCACTCAACTATCTGATTCGGCTCATTAAATTCCACGTAGTGTGAGTAGCCACGCACGATGGGAAATACGCGCGCGCCGAACGCGCCAGCTCGTCGTATCCTGTTCCTGGTCCGGTACTCGCGAGTAAATCCCTGAATCCTGACTGATTTTTTTTTTTTTTTTCCTTCGAGGACGAAACTTCCGTATACCAAAGAAATAAAAATGACGAGGGGGATCCGTTTCGTCGATAACATCGCGCATACTTTCAGCGCGGACAGTTGTGGGTGCGTGGTCGGTAAAGGCTTTGGTCATTCCCCTTCCGTTCGGTTTTCATCTCGGCCGAATTTACGGCGCGTGAAAACAAGATTCGCGTGGACAAAAATAAGTTCTCGAATACTTTCGTTTATGTCATGTATTGCGAGAAAGAATCTACAAAAATATTTTCATTCAGTGAATTTGGGAGTAAAATCTACCTTACCGACCACGGTTTTCCACAATTACCGACTTCGAATACGAGAAAATAATGTGATAACTTTTTTCACCCTCACTCTCAAATTAAAAAGAATTCATATTCATTATGAAATTAATTAAAAAGCATGAAATCTACTTTACCGACTGCTATTTCGTCAGCTTTCCCATGCCCTTGTACGAATAAAATTCGAGTGAAAAAAAAATGGGAAATCATTTCTTTAACCTCAGCCTCGAGCCCAGAGATTTCACGAGCATTACCCGAATCCACCAAAGTACAAAAATCTACCTTACCGACCCCGGTTTTCCACAGTTTCCCTGTGCCCTCTTAAAAATTAATGACAGCTTTCATTACCCTTTCTTTTCCTACTCTATCATCTCGATGACCCTTCCAATGAAAAAAAAAAGTAACCGGAAGTCGAAAGCCGAAGCTTCTCATGGCCCGTATCGAGGATATCGCCCACGGTGGAAAAAGGATCGACGCGTAGGTAAATGGGGTCTCGGGTGTCGCGGGGTTCGCCGGAACGTATATGCTGGAGTATAAATGAGTGTCCCTAATGATTTTAGTCATCTTGCGGGTAGAGAGGCGCGCGCGCTCGAACCCGCGCATGCCGGGGCATTAGTCATTGAGTAATGATGCACGTACGGCATAATGGAGATTCCAAGGTGGAGGTGGAGAAGAGAGAAAGAGAGAGAAAGAGAGAACGTCAATAAGGAACGGATAGAGATAATCGTAAGAGAGAAAGAAGAAGACAGATAGATAGATAGATAGATGTGTTTATTATGCCTTAGCACGCTATTAAGCGAAAAAAATATAAAGAATTATAATATAAAACATAAACTGAAAATAAACAAAATATGATAACAAAAATAATATTAATGGCCATAATAACAATAATAATAATAATAATAATAATGATAATATCAATAATAATAATAATAATAGTAATAATAATAATAAATAATAATAACGATAGTAGCAGTAATAATAATAGTATCGAAATAAATTTTATTCTCCCCCCGTAATAAACTTTCGGGCAATTTGGGAAAAACAAAGTTACTACAAAATCAAATAAAATATAAAAATTTTGCAAAATAATAACTAAATAATTAAAAAAAAATACATAAAACGCAATATGAATAAAAAACGCAAAATAAACCGCAAAAACGCAAAATAAACGCAATAGAGAGGGAGATAGAGAATGATTGATTCGTTAATAAAATAATAATTGGTTGATAAAATAATAATAGTTTAATAAAATAATAATAGTTTAATAAAATAATAATTGGTTGATAAAATAATCATTAAAATAGAAAGAGAAAGGGAGAGAGAGAAAAAGAGAGGGAGGGAGAAAGAGAGAGAACCCAAGACAAAGACAAGAGAGGCTCGTGAGCTATGCAGTAAAGAAAGGCTGTTCGAGAGGAGCTTCGAGGCGTCATCACCGACGCCCCGAGAGACGTGCCGCGGCTAGACTTTGTTGTTATTATCTCCACCCTTCCACTTTTACCGACAACGCTCTTCAGAAATTTCATCATTTAGCCTTATTACCCCCTGCCCCCCACCCCCCTGAACACACCTTTCCCAATTATCCACCAGTATATCCAAGGAACTTCGGAATGATTTTCCAATTTCCAGCTTCTCGGTTGCGATCCTACTCGATCTCCGATATCTATAAATCATCGCAATTGGCTAATGCGGGATCAAACGAGAGGACACGACGCGAAGGTGATTCAGAAATGACGCGACGTAACGACTCGTGACAATCAATTTAATTACTTCGCGAGGAAGAATCGGAGAGAGGGGAAAAGTTGACGGGGAGGGGGGGGGGATGTAGGAAGTTACAACAATTGACTTGGTGGAAGAATTCTGCACATAGCGATAAATTAATTGCACGCAGTCGCCTGTATCAGTTAAGTCATTGTAATCCTCTCTTTCTCTCTCTCTCTTTTAATTGGGTTTTTGGTTTATTTCGCGTTTTTTGTTTTATATTGCATTTTTTGGTTTATATTGCATTCTTTGTTTATGTTCCGTTTTTTTTTTGTTTGTTTTGCGTTTTTTGTATTTTTGTAATCTAATGTTTCTTTATTTTTTTTTTAATTAAAAATCAAATTAATTTCATTTTTGTCGAAAATTCAAATTCATTTTTCTTCATTTCATTTTTTTTTTCAAATTCGAATCCAAATTTATTTCATATTTCATCAAATTCAGATTCAAATCTATTTCATTCTTTTCAAATTCGTATCCAAATTTATTTCACATTTCATCAAATTCAGATTCAAATTTATAGCTTTTTATTTTCAAATTCCAACTCGAATGTATTCCACTTTTTTTTTTCAAATTCAAATTCAAATTCATCGATGTCATTTTCAAACTCTTCTCTATTTATTTTACTTTTTCGTCGAATTCTTCGACTCGTAACAACTCAAGAGAATTTTCAATGATAGACGTACTTCGCTGAGATTTATTTCTTCCACCAGCCCATAATGTACAGTTATATCGGCGTTTTTTTTTTTTTTTTGCACGGGATGATTCGTCGACGCGTGAGCATGTAATTTCGCCGCGCTGTGGGCTGATCCCCCCCTCAGCCCTCCGCCCCCTCTCCCACCCCTTTTCATCTCACTCTCGCCACTTTTCTCATAGTCATTACCGCGCTTCGCTCGCAAGAAAGTTCGCCGTCGCGTTGCGCTGATGTGGGCCTTACCGGGCCCTCCGACACCGACGCGGCAAAAGTGAA
>JAPYZJ010002073.1:0-22807 GCA_030522765.1 Ophioninae sp. B BG-2022a
CGGGGGCGGGCGTGGGTTGGGGGGGGGGGGTGGGGGGGGGGGGGGGGGGTAATAAAACAAAAGTCGTAAAACGCGAAATTGACGTAATTCCATTCGCACGTCTGACGGAACGCCATCTTTCTTCGTTTCTTCATTTTTAAAAAAAAGAAACGCTAAATCCTCCGCAACTTCGATAAAACTGTTGACTCCTTTTACGATCGTAAAGACGTCGTTTCTGGTTTTTTTTCGTTTTTTTTTTCGAACTCCTGCTATGATAATTAAAACTTCCTGCTTTATTTCCTTTTTTGTTTTTTTTTGTTTGGGTTTGGTTCTCCTTACCGTCGGATGCTAATTGGATCTGAAAGGCACAACCGGGATCCGAGGTGTCCTCGGCCTCGCAGGTCACATTGCCGAATTGATCGACAGCGAGATAACGATCGAGATGTGAACGAAGAAAGACCTGATGCTCGCTCCCCTCGAGGGTCCAAAGTTGCTTCTTCTTCAAGCTCGCACCATTCGCGTTTATCTTGAACCCGAACGTCTCAGCGGTGAGATACTTGAATTTTCCATTTATCAGTCCGACCTGCGAATTCGTACGAATTTTTTTGTTTTTTTAGATAAATTTTTTATTTTTATCCTTCGATGAACAATGAGAATCCGAAAAAAGTCATTTCGGTAATTACACTGCTCAGTGACTTTAACATGGACCTACGTATGGAGCTGAAATTAATTTTTGCTGTTTTTAACATAAGTAATGGTATTACATCAGAGGGAAAATCGTTTTTTTTATATTACTAGAATTTTATTGCGAGAATTTCACTAAAAATGCACAACTGTTTCTTTAAATCGAAAATGGTCTACGATTTTTTTTTGTGATTCGAAAGCTTTTTTGTGGTGTTAAACATTATTCTATGTTCGGTGGAAACAGTTTTTTAGATTCCAGAGTTTTTAATGGTTTTTCCTCGAAAAGGTGGACGTGAATGCTAAAGGGTGGCTATCTTGCGGTATTTTATTTAAAACGCCGCTATCCCGATTTTCGCGAACTGTTTCACGCATTTTTTTTCGATTATTGCATCATCCAGCGTGGAAAAAATGACCAATGATCTACCAATGAAACTTATCATTTCTAAACAAAAATAGAAGTCCCGAAATTCGCGAATTTTTTCAAATGTATCTATTTTTCCGTAAAAAAATGTGAGACGGAAAAACTGTTTTCCTCCAACGTAACATCATTATTTATACATTTAAAAAAGCGATAATCTGCGCAAGTTGCAATTGAAGGGTATTTTCAAGAAAAGCCGCTAAACTTACCGTAATTTTTGTACTTTTTTCAAATTAATGCTAAAAGCCCAGATCCAAGTCCGAGTTCAATAAATAAAAGTTCAAGTCCAAGAAATAGAAATCCAAGTCCAAGTCCAAGAAATAAAAATCCAAATCCAAGTTCAAGAAATAAAAATCCAAGTTCAAGGAATAAAAGTCCAAACCCAAGTCCAAAAAACAAAAGTCCAAGTCCAAGAAATAAAAGTCCAAGTCCAAGTAATAAAAGATTAAAGTTTCTCTGACATTTCGAAGGGACGTTTTTATCACGTTTTTGTTAAGGGGAGTACAAAGGAAACGTAAAGTATCGAGAATGGAGAAATTGCGTGTCGCAGTAGGTTTTAAGTCTACGGAACGAAACGTTCGTAAAGTGAAGTACAATGGCCTTCGCTTCACGACAGCTACGAAAAAGGTTTTCGCGTGTATAAGTGTCACACGTGGCGCGCACGTGTCCAAAACAATGCGGGAAGAGGTCCAGCGATAAAAGAGACATAAAATTACACGTGGACTACGACGAATCGATTTCCTCGGGGAAAAATTATGAGGGGGGCTTTTTTTTAAACCATGTCAGCTGGGGATGAGTTTTTGCCTTGGGGGAGACCCGAACAATTTCCTCAGAAGGGGGAGACGTACCCTGGGGGGAAAATCCCATGACTGTTCCCTTCCAATTAAACATTTAAGGGGCTCGAAACGAAAGTTTTCCCGGAGCTCACTCCAAAGTTTAACGCGTCGCTTTCTCATCGCGGAAAAGATTTATCAAACTTCGAAACTGAATAAGTTTCAGTATCGATAAAAAATACATGTTGCTTTATTAAGGAAATACATTATAGAGAAGAAGGGGATAATTGAAAAAAAAGTGATGATCTTTCGAATCAAAATTTTCCAGTCTCATTTTAAAAATCGATGTATTATTAAAAATCAATAAAATCCCCAAACCCGATTCTATTTCTACAAAATCGATGTAATTAATTAATTAGATCGAGACATAAATTCACTTTTGAAAAACATGCAATTTTAATTGTAAATTGAAATTTCCACAGTTACTAATATTTTTAATTCGAAAAAAACTCGAAACTTTCGTTCGACGAATTTTGAAATGAACAAAAAATGCCTCAATTACCGTCCATCCAGTTCTGTCGACTCCGTTCTCAGTGTTTCCAGTTTCTGAACCGTTGCTCTGCATTGTGCTCGTTGTGTCCCGACGGCGTACGATTTCCCAAAATTTCGCACAGTCCTGGCTTTTTCGATATCTCGAATCGTCGATTTCGAAAACCCGAATATTTTCACAATTCTTTTTCAAACTATTGTTTATGCGCGATTCGAAGGCGTCCTCGTCGATTTCTGTAAACAGAAAAATTAATAATCGTTTTATTAATTGGTAACAACGTCGCCTAGAGAAAACGATTTTTCGTTAATTTCCCAAATTGTCCTTCGGCAAATTCGCAATACGAGAACCTCGCATTTATTTCAACCACGCCTGACCACCCATACACCAACGCCGGTATTTCACTAAATATTCATTAAGCATTGTTTTTTCCTTTCACTGTTTAATTACCAATTATTACTATAATTGCCGCATTTTCCAACATTCATAAATATGAACAATTAACGAGCGATGATTCCACTGGAATTCCGTGCCTCGTTACCACTCGTAACGCCCGTTTCCAATTTTTTAAATAAGAAATGGAAATATGATAAATCATTTTTAATTGCCTTTAAATCTTTTACACTATCTTTTATTCGCAACATTGTTTTAAAACTCTGTTTTTTCACGTGTAATTTATTATTCCAATATTTCAGTTATTTAAAAATTCGTATAAATAACTTTGAAAAATATATCTATGGTAACCTTCAGAATGTATATAATAATTAATAAAAGAATTTATTTCTACAGTAAATAAATTACTACAGTACATGTTCGTAGTAAGTTTAGCAAATTCTATAGCTACTTTTAACAGCAAGTTAAAAAAATTGTCTAGTTGTTTTTAAAACTTTTGTAGTAGGTTTAAAAATCTGCATAGAAATTTCAAAAAAATCTGTGGTAACTTTGAACATTACTATAATAACTTAAAAAATGTCTATAGTGACTTTAAAAAATCCGGTAATAACTTCTCTAGTAAATTTTAATGAGATTCTATAGTAACTTTAATTCTAATAGTAACTCAAAATTGAATTAATAATTTACAAATTCTATAATAGCGTTTTATAATAAAAAAAATTTCATAGTAACTTTTCTCAATCAAATTTCCGGGATTATTCTTATAATATTAGATCAAGTTCTGAGCGAAGATTTTTTTAAATTTCTTTTCAGTTTGTCCCGGATTCCTTGTTGAGTCTTTTCTTCTGTGAAATGTATTTTCTCTCCGTTCATCCTTTCGCACGTTTTAGTGTCGTTTCGCAGACCATATACGCGGAGGGCAATCGTTTTTCCACCTTTCGTGATTTTTTTTCCTACACACATCCAGACACAATGGCGCATCGCTTCCTTTCGCACATTCCCATACGAACGAGATATTTGGTTCGTTGCGGTGTACAGTAATGGACTACGAAAACATCAATTCAACAGTTACAGCGTGGAGAAAATAATTTCAACACGACGGAATTTCTAAAAAAAATAGCGTTGTAATTTAGGAAAAACTTAGACGAATCATTTATGCCGAAATTCCTGACCACACCTTCGCGATATTCTCGTTAGACAAAAATATTGAAACTCGGAATATTCCACCGAACTATTTATGCAGATTTGTTGATGAAATTAATTAAATGAATTAAAAAAACTTGATTCCCAGCTGTCGCGAGAAGTTCAAAATCCGAAGTCACTATTTCATCTAACAAAATTTTAATAATAATCCAAATAACGGAGTTTAAAGATGTTCAGAATTTCCAATAGAATTTTATAACACAGATTTTGTCATAAGAATCAAAATAAACGAGTCCGAAAAATCCAAAAGAAATCCACTAATACAAAACCCAAAATCCTCGAAAAAATGTCCCAACAAAATTGTCGATGTCAACAAGAACTGCCGTGGCTTTTTTTGCGTAACGTAAAATTCGTTTTGATTCAACGACGCAACGTTACGAATTCTCTTTTTTCCCCCATTTTTCATTTTTATGATTATTTTTAAAAACTAAAAATCGATGAACGAGAAATCCAGAAAAAAGAAAAAAGTTTAAGCAATTTTTGTAAATGCGTGAATTTCCCTAAAAAAAACAATCATGTTCAGAATGATCGTATAGAGAATTCCTAATGGGAAACGAGGAAAGAGAAAACACTTGAATGGCGCCACCTCGCAGCTCTTCATTTCTCCGAGCCGGCAAGTTCGGTCCATTCAAAGTGACATCAAGAAGTTGGAGGGGTGGAGGAATTGAAGGAACGAAATATGAGATTACGAGGAAAGCAAGGGTGCCCCGTGGCAGGTTGACGAGAAAAGCTGAGGCAGCACGAAACGAGACGAAGCTTGGTGCACACCCGGAGGCTCGTTGCGAGCGTTCTGGACGGCTGGACGCGTTGATGACTCGGAAAAGTGGACTCGTGTGGCCAAATGAGTGCCTCCTCTTCTTTACCTCCGTCCCTCTCTTTCACGCTCCAATTTGCGACGATAGTGCACTATTTATCGTCCACTTTGGCGCGTAAGAAACTGAAGCCAAAAAAGAAGCTCTTTACGGCCAATCGTGCAATTTAAAGGGGCGATAGTAAGTTTTTTTGCTTTTTTTTGTCGAAAAAGTGGACGAATGAGTGGAATCTCAATTTACGAAGCTTCTGCATTATTTATTGCATACTTTGGGGGGGGGGTTATCGGAAAATATATTTTATTCGAAATACGAAAAAGCACGCAAAATTGAAAAATTCATTATTTTAAAAAAGCAGGAGAATTTGTTTTTTTAGCCAATTAACTTATATTAATTTTAAACAACTTTGATTAGTGGAGAGAGGAAGAAACCACTTAATCCAATTAACACAAAAATAAGTCACTTTAATGAACACAGAAATAAATTATTTTAATTAATTGACACCGCTAATGAGTTTTTGTTATTATCATTTCTTCATTTTTCAAAGATACATTTACAAACCAACTATTTTTTGCTTTCAAAAATACTTTTAATAATTAAAAATACAATTGAATTCGGTATAATCGATAATTGCGCGAAGCAGGATCGATGATATTGAAAAAGAGGTGGAGAAAAGAGGCGAATATCGTTCCTTCTATTTTACTGAATTTTTATGTCATGTCGTTTCCGTTTTCACGGGGATACGCGACGGTGAAGGGAGGGAGATGATGGAGCACTCGCTATCGAGATTGAATTATGGATATTTTCAATAATCGCATTGTCGAAATTTCCATTTTGGTTGGGCAGCTCAGAGGAGGGCTTTGCGGAGTTCCAGACCGCGTCGCGAATGCCATCAACGACGGAACTCCGCGCGGTGCATTATCGTGGCCCGAGACAAAGAGCTGGGAAGTGCTGATCACAGAGAGTACGAACGTTCGCTCCGTTACACAAAGAAATTTTTTTTCTCGTCTTTTTATTCGTCTTCCCTCTTTGGGACACAATACTCGTTTTTTACGTTTTCTTCCTCTCTCTCTCTCTCTCTCTCTCTCTCTCTCTCTCTCTCTCTCTCTCTCTCTCTCTCTCGCGATTTCCATCAGTCCCTATTGGTCTGTCGGCGTGTTTTTATTCAGCATTTATGTCTGCGCGTATTCGAAGAATTTTTATGTCTTCCTCTTCTTTTTTTCTCGTTTCTTGCTCCCTCCCCCCTCCGCCGCGTTTGTGTGTAGGTTATGTGGCTCCCGTAGTTTCTTTGTTTGTTTCCGATTCTTTTGTACGTTCACCGAGCGGGTATCGCTATTTTCCGCGCGGGAGAGCGGAAAGACTGCGCTTGTTGTATCGTCTCATACGTAATTTTCATTTTGTCGATATTCTTCGTAGCACAAGAGAAGAGACTATGTACGCGTTTGAAGATGAGAGGGGAATGAAAGGAAAGCCGGCTATCTCTGATGGGACGAAAGGAAAAACGAAAACCGCGACAATGGAGTTCATCGACGTTTTCTTGTTATATATTCGTTGTGACCATTCACAATACGGTTACGAACGAGTTTGTTACGATGTATCTTTGTGCTGATCGATCGATCTTCGACGCTGTCCGAAATACGTTTCAACGATACCAAAGGCATCAAAAATACGAGCGTTTTGTGGAATCGTAACGTTTTCGTTGTAGGCAAAAGCAAACGATTTTTTATCGATCGTTAAATCGGTAATGTTACCGATCGTAATATAAGTAATGTTACCGATCGTAATATAAGTAATGTTACCGACCGTAAAATCGGCAACCAATTACATATAAACTAACATGTTACGCGTTACCGTTTTAATTACGGGTCATCTTAAGCGTTACCGATTTAATTACCGGTCATACGAACGCTTACCGATTCCGTTACCAGTCATATAACCCGTCATCGGTTACATCTGGGGTCATGTACCTCATCACGGGCCACGTCGTCAGTATAGTCACCGATTACAGAGCCAGTCGTGTCACCCATTGCCGATTTCATTACCGATTATATAACCAATCACCGATTTAATTGCCGATTTAATCGCCGATCTCACAGTCGATCATCCGGACGTTCACTCGAAATTGATCGGAATTCTCACCAGCTAATATTTTCTCAATTTCCGATGCTAATTCGTACGGTTATTTTGCCGATCCGGCGTTCGTTAAAAATCACTCGTACCACCGTTCGCACAACCGGGAATACGACAAAATGTATCATTGCCAAATCGAGTGTCGCGAATTCCTGAAAAAACGCGATTATAGCCCACTCGCTGAACGGGATGACCATGAAATTAATTACGAGATGAATTTTTAATGGACGATTGGGTGATCAAGATTTTTTTGTCCTCTTCGTCTATTAATGTGTTACGACTGCTCTTTTTTTTTTTTTTTTTTATTTTTTTTCTTCCGTTGGCGGCGAGGCATTTTGCGTTTTTTGTATGTGGCACGCTCGTTCTCGCTGGAAAGGTGAAGATTGCACGGGAGAAAAAAAAGGAACGCAGATGCTCGCCACGTTCGCGGAGGGACAGAGCGTGGAAGCGAAGGGAGGAGCCCTCGACGGTTCGCACCGCTGGTAACTTTAAAAGGGCCCTCCTCATTACTTCACGAAGATCACAACGGCCCTTCTGGGATTAAATATATAAATATATATTCCGTGGTCAGAGTGAGAAAGGCTTTTGTGTATCTCTGGGTATAGGCTTTGAGGGTGTGGACTGGAATATCTATGTAGAGTTAAAATGGCTGCGTATTTGTAGCAGGTATTGATCCCTGGCTTTTGGCTCGTTTGCAGGAAGTCGTTGTCAAGCTCGGTAGGGACTGAGGGCCTTCGTGCATGGCTATATACGTCGCGGGGAAACGTATTCTCGATGCTCCGCTGAACATTAGCTACGATCAAGGCGTCATCTCCAAAAGGATACTGAGTCGCGAAATCCCCAGATTTGTCCAAGCACATTTGAAGATTCCTATTTCCGATCGTTTTCAAGCTAGTTCGTGCATGACCTTCCTCATTGGAAACAAAATTGATTTTTTTGTATACTGTAATATAGCAATTCAGAATTACGTCCGTGAGAACTCACGGCGTCATCTCCAAAAGGATACTGAGTCGCGAAATCCCCAGATTTGTCCAAGCACATTCGAAGATTCCTATTTCCGATCATTTTCAAGCTAGTACGTACATGATCTTCCTCATTGAAAACAAAATTGTTTTTTTGTGTCTACTGTAATATAGCAATTCAGAATTACGTCCGTGAAAGTTCAAAATACCTTACCGAGGAAATACGACCGTTATTGATTCGTGAAATCAATGCATTTATCACACATTTGACAAATACATATATATATATCGATCTTTGGAACGGAAATATTAATAGTTTGCGATTAGATACGAACCATGCAAAAAGTGGAATATATCAACAAAACTGCTTGCCATGAAATGTTTCATAAAAAATATAGGCCACCGGACATTTCGAATAGATATTATCGATTTAAGGGATTAATTTTTCCGTTTGCTGGTCGAACCACAGCCACTACACACGTAAATCCAAACAAACTCACATTTAAAAAACGACGTTCGTAATTGTTTTCGGGAACAGCTTCATGAAATGGCGATTGGTAAGACGACTTGAGTCAAGCCGATTGCTATTTTAGTACTTCACTTTTGATAATAATAGGTAATTCACCAAGTTTATTACCAGGACTTCTCAAATAACTATTTCCCTACGATGAATATTATTATGCTTAAATGTATTGTATTTTTCTACTTTCAAATTCGAAAAATTATTGATATAATGTTGAATAATCAGTCCGCTAGTGTTATCTTAATATTAGGTGTAGTAAAAAGAAATCCATGATTTTTCCAATAGATGGCGTTAGAAAGATGAGAATTCGTACTAAACAAACTTTTGCGACAGTTTTGCGATCGGTTGTCTCAGTTTGTGATTGGTTGAGCCGAAAAAATAATAGATTTGTTTTTACTACACCTAATATTTGCAAAAGCAAAAATCCCCGGTGACTGCATCGATCGAAGTGCAGAATCCCGCAATCGGGATAACGGTCACCCTCGCTCGCTCTGCCACTCTTGCGACGATTTTCTTAGTTCTGGCACATTTTTTATTATTTTTTTATTTTTTTTTCGTGATACTTCCCCGTCTTGCAAGCATTCATTGAACATTAATCTTGTTCGTTGCGTTCGTTTGATACGCTCTTTTACTCTCCCACCTCCCACCTCTTGCAGCCCTCCCTCTCGATCTTTTTCCCTTCCAATCGTTCGAGCGAAAAACACCGTTAAACGAGAAAAGAGAAAGAGACAACAACGAGACTTGATATAACAGTATATTGCACGGGAGATAAATGAAGCTCGAGACGAAATAAAAGGTCTTCTTGCGTTCAAGATCACCGTTAAAGTTTCTGGTGATCGTGTTTTCCTTTCTTTTTTTCATTTCTTTTTTTTATTCTTCGCAACCTACTTATTTTTCATCGGGCTGCTTTCAGGTCACTTTGGATCATCGAGGACTTTATTAAACAGGTGGAAAACAGGTACTAAAGTTTTTTATTGCCTCCCTGTGTTTTTAACATTTTCGTTTTTTTCTCGTTGTTCTTTTAATAGGAACCGTAAACGAGATGAAACGAGCGATTTCTCGAAAATCCTGTTGTCCCAGTGATAAGAAAAAAATATCGAATGACCGGATATGCAAACTGGCCTGGAACAATTTTTAGAACTGGATTGGAATGGTGTTTGGTTGCGTAGAGCGCGACGAAAATGATTTTTCGTTAACTGCAATTCAATTGGCTTTGGCGGATTTTTATCGAAAATATCGTGCAAACGGCCTTTAAGACCTTACGATTGAAAATCTAGAGAGGGAAATCTACGAATGTAATTTTTGTACTTAAGCAACTGTGATATAGTAAAATTGGAAGAAATGAAACATTCGGTGGGATCGGACATGGCTGCTACTCAGAGCGGTGACCGCTCAGCCGGAAATTCAATTATTTTCCATTTCTCAGATCGTTTTTTAACCTACTCGGGTCGTGGAAATAGCTCGAATTTTCTCGTACATTTTCATTAGAAATCCACTTCCTCCATTAATTAGAAAAATTGTTTTCTCTAAATAAAAAAAAAAAGAAACAAAAAGTTTCGAATAAAAAAATAAAGAAATATACCTAAATAATCGTTGCGTAAGAAAATTGTTGAAAACAATTGTCCTTTTAGATAATTATTTTTCATTTTTCCCTCGTGTTTTCATTCAGTATATATATTTCATTTTTTTTTCTTTTTTACTTTATTTTATCTTTTCGTAACAATTTAATTATACCCTCTCTACTTTTATCCTTTCCGGTTTTTATGAAAAATAAAAATCATTTTTGTCGTCTTTATTGAATTTGTTGGCCTCCATTTTCATTTCTGTATTTTCTATATTTTTTCATGCTCGCCAAGATAGAGAGTAGTTGTAGAAAATGTCGAATCACGAAACGCAAACATTTCGAGAAAAGTGTTCAAGCGTGGGCGATGGTGGTTCCAATACAGAGGATTTCCTTTTCGAAGTTTAACCGTTTTGATTCAAGGACCTCGAGAATATCCGGTCAGAGAAGTGGCAGAAGAAAAGTTGCATTTCGAGTGGAGCTCTTACGGGTGAAAAGAAGAAGGGCACGAGGAAAGGGGGCGAGGGGGGTCGGGGGTAAGGACCCCTAACGGCGGTTGCTTCGGAATATAATTATATTCCATTCGGCGGAAGTGGGAAGGACGATGACAACGTCGAGGCGTTTCAGAAAAGTTTCGACTCGCAAAGGAACGCTCGTAAATCCGGCCGAGATGACGAGCAAAAATTTCAACAAGTAGTCGAAACTATTATTTTAGTCTCTCTTCGAATACATCTAATGCGATAAAACTCACTGAAAATAATTGAAGGCGTTGAGAGTTGTTGAATTTTTTTAAAATGGTAGAAAAACGTCGTTTCAAATGTATCTGATAAAAACGTTAGAACGATAAAATTGTTCACATCCGACCTACGAAAATGATGTGTTTAATCTTCTCGTTCAAATTGTATAATTTAATTAACTAATAATTATCTAATAATTATTAGTTAATTATTAGGGGTGGGGTAGGAATACCGAACTTCGATTGACCAGAAGGCTCAAAATTTCGATTTTTAATATTCCGAAACTATGAGTATCGTAATATTAATATTCGGAATTTCGTTCGGGTTCCGAACTTTAATATTACAATTATTTAGAAAATTACGAATTTTAATATTACAAATATTTACAAAATTACGAATTTTAATATTACAAATATTTACAAAATTACAAATTTTAATATTATAATTATTTACAAAATTAGAAATTTTAATTTTATTAATATTACAATTATTTACAAAATTACGAATTTTAATATTCTAATTATTCACAAAATTCCAAATTAAAATGTTCCAATGATTTACAAAATTCCGAATTTTAATATGACGATACTCGTTGTTTCGGAATGATAAAATTCGGAATTTTGAGCCTTCTGGTCAATCGAAGTTCGCGATTCCTACCCCACCCCTCTAATAATTATCTGGTAATTATCTAACAATCATGTAATTGTTATCTAATTATTATCTAATGATCAGCTGGTAATTATCTGTTAATTATCATCTAATAAACATTAATATTATCTAATAACTATCTAATAAGTATCTTTTAGTCATCTAATCATCTAATAATTATCTAATTATTATCCGATACCCACAATAACTTAAAAATGCACAGACTCCCGATAATCTACTAAATACACTCGTACATCACGCAAAACGTAAAATATTTCGGACCAAAAAAAAAAAGGCCACAAACTCCGAAAATGGAAAATCGGCAGCAACGAGAGAAGGCCCAATCCTTATCCGTTCGATGATTCACAGAGGGGTGGGAAAAACGCTTCTTTTTTTGCAACGCTCTCTCTCCCGAGATTGCGCGAAGGCCCGAGTGCTAATATGGCGAATTAGGAGCGAGAACGCGTGCGCATGATTTCGCAAATTTTTTGTTCTTTGCGCCGAGTCGTGACGAGTCTTCGCTGGCTTTCGTTTCATCGCAACATTGAACGAGCGATTATTGTCAAGAGCTCATTTCAGAGATCGGTAAATCAGGACGCGGATTTTTCGAAAGAAGGTTATCTTCACTAACGTCCGACCAAGAGCATTTTAGAAATTCTGCATTTTCAAACTTTCGACGTTCTCTTTACAACGTAGACTCATAATCACGTTGAAACAAGCTCGTTACGAAATAAAACTTCCTGTCAGAAAAAACAATAAAAAAAAACTCGTGAAATCTCGTATGCAGAAACGTGACCGGGGCCTCCTCGAGTTTACGCATGCTCCAGACCTCGCTTATCTCAAACGATTTACCTAACCGGTCTCTTTCGTCGAACAAACCAGGAATATCCCAAAATTCTTTCCTGGGCAGAACATTTCCTGAATATGAAATTACGATCTACACTCGCGAGCAGAAGTATGAAATCACTTACTTGGAATTGATACCGTACGATCTTGAGTACTTAATATCTAGTTAAGAATAAAAAAAATGGTACCATTTGAAAGATTAAACTGTTACCTTGAAATTGACACCAAATTCATTCAAAACACGCCATTATTTAAGAAGTTATCCCGGATTACGTGAAGAAGTAATGAAAAAGATATGTTTCAATTAGGTCAATGAAGAACCGTCTTCGAGCAGTTATTAGGACGAGGGGAGGGAACACAAAATATTGAATCTTAATTTCAAGGCCAAATAAAATGTTATTAATAAATTTTTCTTGTTTTCTTCATTCATTATTTTTCCATTATCCCTATGTTTTCCTAAGTCCTTCACCCAATCCGGGATAGCTCCTTAAATACTGGAGTGATTTAAATGAATTTGGTACCAATTTGAAGTTAACGGTTTAACCTTTTTAATGGTACCATTTTTATTATTCTTAACTATTTATTAAGTACTCAAGATCGCGCGCAATCAACTCCTATAAATGATTCCATACTTTTGCTCGCGAGTGTATTATCAAATAAGGCAAATAAATGTTTGCGTCAATAAACATATTAATAATTGGATTTCACTGTAAGATTACGTTAATTTTAATCGTACGCTGCGTTTTCTCAACATATTGAGAAATATTGATATCTTATATATTCATATATTTTTTCAACGATAATCGACATCTGATATCGCATCACCAAAATGAAGAATATATATCGTTAAGAATAAATAATAACAGTTAATAACGATAATTATACGCTGATATAATGGAGGGCACGAGCGAAAATAAAGCGAAACAATAAATTGAATACAATATAATATATCGTTAATAAATTAAACGAAACAATAAATTAAATTAAATTTTATTTTCTTGTATTCTACCAATGCATAATATTTGTATTTACTTATATTTTATAAATTAATTTTCTTATTTCCACTTATTTTTATAACTTATTTTTGTAATTCTTATTTCTTCTATTTTCTTTTATTCTTATTCTTTAATTATATTATTATTTTTTATATCTTCATATGAGATTAAAGTTCGCAACGTTGCGACGCAACGAAAATGATTGTTTTTAAAATTCTCTATTTTTTTTCACTGAAATCGTAAGTAAAATACGTCAACAATTATAAAAATCTTTATTGTCATAACCTATAATTCAAATCTGAAAAATAAATATTTCGCCAATGGATCTAAGGAACTAAAAAACGAGAAAAAAAAATTCATTGCGTCGCAAGGATGCGATTTATGCCCATATTTTTGCACTCATATTTTCAGTATTCTACGAATTCAGTTTTCTTCAAATGCGATTGTTTTCCAATTTCTAGATTTCTAAAAAAGGCTCGGAAAAAAAATATTCAGGACTTCTGATAACTATATTTGACAACGATGTTATCAATCACGTTATCCAAGGGAGGCAAATCAAGGACGGTACTTTTTCCCAACTCGAATACAAAATATATATGCAATATTGGGGCGGGTCGAGATTCCTGATTGACTCGATGACAATCGTGATGGGGAATCAAAGACATTGGGGGGTGCGGTATGTTATCTATGAAGCTCGATAAAAAAGAAATCTTAGCCTTATCATCGATGGATGATTCATGACCGATGATCGTTTCAAAAGCCTCGCACCCTCTGGACGTTTCTCGAACACCCTTCCTTAAGGGAGCTCGGTGCAACAGGGGATTCCCGGGAGAACCGGAAATTTCTTTCGTGCATCGTTTCGAAATACGAGAACGCTTTTTTTACCCCTGGTTCTATACAGAGATCAATGCGAAGTGAGTCATATCACGGAGTGGGGCTGGGGGCGGGGGAGGTCTGTGCAACGAAGCGAAAATTATTTGGGCACGTACGATGGAAAAGCGACACACGATCCCTATGACTTTTACCAGCCCCTCTTGACGTCAAAATAAACCCACCGTCGCATGGTGGAGGGGGGGGGATGAATTTCGATTTTTAGCGCGAAAATACGAGAAGCAAAAATACCGAAATAACGCACTGGGAAATCTTAATGTAAATATGTACAGAATTTTTTCATCGTTTCCGTCTGCGAAAAAATCGCAAGAAATTGAGAAAAAATGTTTAAGGTGACAAAGTTTAAAGATAAAATTCATTAAGCCAATAGGAAATTATTGGAAACCTAATATGGAAGAAAATAAGAATAAAAAATACTCATTTTTGTTGCATCTGAAGGGGCATGAGAATGTTTGAAAAAAAAAACAAAAAAGAAAATTCGGTGGTTTTTCGAAGTTTTGATCTATCAAGCAAAATGTTAGAAAACGGGAAGAGCAAAAATCATTTTTGTGAAACTCATGATTGAAAATTCCAAATAAATGATTTACTAAATTCAAAATTTTAAAAATGTTAGTTTTCGTCGCATTCAAACGTCGCACGAAAATGTTTAAAAAAAAACCTTTAATATTCTCGTAATTCTTCATTTGAACGTACCAAAAGAAATTCATAATAAAACGACATAAGGAAATATAGCTAAAAATAACAATAAAATATTATAAATAAAATAAGATACAAAAAAAACAAAGCTAATAAAAGATTCATCGTTGAGTTCAAAAACTGCAAACGTCAACGAAATTATTTCGGTACGAGAATCGACCGAGCGAATATTCGATCCATCCAAGTGTTCCGTGAAAAATATCGCTTCTTTTCGTATTATTTTTAATCTCGGTCGTCAGCGAGAACGAGTCTATGCACTCAGGATCAATTTATTATGCCGGTGGAACATATATCGCGTTTTTTTTTTGTTTTTCCGAGGCACTTATCCGTCAGTTCTGTTTTACGTGTGTGCGGCGTGGGTTTTCAAGCGAGATGTACACCATTCGCGAGAATGCACAGCGAAGCGGCACAACAACGAGCTCGCGGGACCGTGACAAAGAGAACTTTTCAAGCTCGCGTTGAATTCCGACTTCCGTTCGTTTGTCGTGTTTTTTTCTTTCTTTTCCACCTCGCACATCTTTATCTTTCATCCTCCTTTCGCGTATTCTGTTTCAAACGTTTTACTTGTATTTTGAGATTATCTTTTTCAACGCGTCATCGATTCCAAAAACCCCGAAAGATTCGTATTTCTCCAGCCATCGTTTTGAAAGATTTTTTTTATCCGGAACTTTTTTTTTATTGAAAAATAATTGATTAATTTTTTCAATAAAAAAATGAAATCTCGAAAACTTTAATTGATTATCAAATTAAAATTAATAATCTATCCATTATTAGCCGATTAGCTAAGAATGACGATTAATAATGAAAATTTGTCGTGTAACGAAAATACATCTTTTGTTTTTTCGCGAAACGTTTGCATCGTCGCTTATAACAAAAATTAATTAATCGTATTCTGTAGTACAATTTTAGCAATAGTATTTACACGGTAAAATCATTTGTATAAAATATATACATTATATTGTCTTTACTTATAATAAAATTGTAACAGACCGATGTCTGGACTTTGAAGATATTTCGAAAAAAATGATATGGGGGGTCTTTATTAGAGCAACAGAAGCCAAATCAACAGCTTTTAGAATTTTTGTCTGTCTGTCTGTCTGTATGTTTGTACGCGCATCGCTCAAAAACTACTGAATCGATTTGAATGAAGTTTTCACCGCTCTGCTTCTAGATGTCTAACTTAAAATATAGGTTATAGTTTACAACATAAAAAGATATTGTTTAAATATTTTATTTTTAATTTTTTAATTTTTTGTTTGGGTTTGTTTGGGTCATCGTACAACAAAACAAACCCAAATAAAAAATATTGTTCACCCATTTGTATTGAAAAATTAAACTTAAATGAAACGTATGCTGTCTTTTGTTGTTCATTTCTCACCCATGCAACCACAGCGAAGCGTTGCAGGGCACAGCTAGTAACTATATAAAAACCTCGATCGAAATTTGTTCTTCATATATATATAATTTATATGAAATAAATCGATATCTATCTATACACAGTGGGCAGCGACTCGACCTATTCCTTGTAAAAGGTCATTCTAAAGGTCATTTGAATTGAGCCTCATCACCTATGGCTCAAAATTGTTTCGTTACTGAGTTCAAATGGACAATTTCGTGACATTCGCGTTCTTTCAAAACCACAAACAAACCAAACAATAAGATGCATATATTTCGAAATTTCGTAAAGATTTTCTTTTTTTTCGCAGTTTGCTTTCTTCGATCCTGTGACTAAATATTTTCACGGAAATATTGTGTTTCTTCCATTTTGAATTTCGTCTCCGATTTCTGTTTCGTCTGTCTCGGTGCACACGAGAGGACAAAATCGACCCTGACCCTGAAGAGGACAATCTGTCTCGCCCTCTCTCTCTTTCTCCCCCCCCCCCTCACGCCCGCCGTCGTTCTCTCCGTCTCGCTTTTGCTGCGATGTACGCGCGAGCTCCCCCCCTGAGCCTCGACGAGCCCGGCTGGGCACGAGCCACGCATACGAATCGCGTTTTGACGCTTTCCATGGAGGGCTCGAAAAGTTCGATCGAAGCGGTCGAGACGAAGCTCGTCGGTTCGGACACACAATCGTACTTATCGATTTTCCCTTTATTCCCAATAACTTCCGTTAATTCTACGATTTAAAACTCGATCACCATTTTTATTGGGGCTTGTATCGTAAAACTTCGAAAGCAAAAAAAATGGAAGAACCTAACCGTTAAAACGATATCGATCAACGGAAAAGATGGAGGCGATATTTTCGTACGTTAAATCCGAGACGACTTTTCTCGGTATTTTCCCCGTCCACACCCACTTCCGGGGAACTTTCGATCTCCGTCGCGCACACACGCCATAACCACCACCGTCCCAACCCTCCGAGAACACGACTCGTCCCCGTCTCACTTTTTCGTTTCGTCCAAGAAAGGCTGGACGAACAAAAAAACAAACACGACCTCTCGATCCAGCGATCGAAACTTACCCCGAGAATGGAAAAGTAACGTTAAGACGTAAAAAAAAAATGTCCGCAAACCAACCGAGTCGTCGGAGATCGATTCCGCTGACTCTGCTTACTATCGAGGGCTCGCTTCACATTTTATTGGCTCGTCCTTCGAATCGATTATTCGTCGCACGCATGCTAAATTGAGTGTTCACGGGCGGAAACGAATTTTTTAAATTCGTCGGGCCTAGACGTAGGGGAGATTACTTTTACGAGTCGAGGATCATTTTGGAAAGTCTACCTTTGTTTCTACTCACTCGTAACAAACTATACAGCGCGTCCGTGTGGTTGATCCTGTGAAAATCCTGCGACGCCCTCTCGCACCGTTTCTCTCACTAGTTTCTGTCTCTTTTTTTCTGTCTCTCTCTCGCTCGTCGGAGCCACGAAAATTCTCGGAACGCGAAACGAAACTCGCTCGTAGAAATTTTTACACGAAAATTTCTAACGAAAAAAAAACATGCGATTCTTCGCTTTTTTTTTTTGTTTGTCGTCGAACGTTTCTCTCCCTAACGTTCTTTGTGCCTCGCTGTTTGGAACAAATGAGAGAAAGCGAAGAATCGAATAATCGTTACGACGAGAAATATACGAAATACACGTAACGACGCTCGTCGCGCGACTGGGCAGCTCGAGAACCGGCAGCCCGAGTCACTGCGGAGACGAAACGCGAGCGAGTGACAGAGATAGCGCGAGAGAGAGGGCGCGCGCGGTCTTCACGAAGGGAAAACCATAAATACGCAGGAAGCTACGAGTCTGTGTGCAAAGCACGCCCGGTGAACGAGAAATTGCGAGGATACCCGAGACTATCCGACTACGCGGGGGAGTGACCGTGAAAGACGCAGATAAAGAGTACATGGAAGCTGCGTATGGCATTATTCATAAATTCCCCACAGGACACCTACCCTGATTCATTTTTTGTTTTAACCTGATTTTATTTTTGTTTATGTGAAAAGTTCGTTCGCATTTGGACATAACGCGTGAACACTTTGGTCCTTGAAAAATCATAATGAATGGTTTTTCATATTAAATACATTTGAGTGATGAATTTTGATGAATGTTTTAAAAGAATTTCCAGTATACGTTTTGGGGATTTTTGTAGTCGATGTTTCGGTGTACTTTTATGTAAAATTTTCGAAAAATTTGATCCATTATTTTTGTAAATATTATCATTATTTTTTGTAAGTTAAAATGGTCAAACTTCGTAAATTCTCCTTCACGACTTTTGTCATCCAAGATCTCCAATTTGTGTCAATTTCTATAAATATCATAAAATAATTTCTGTCAAATCATCGTTATTTTTCATAATTGTTTTTCGTAGTCTTTTTTAAAACTGCCTCTCAAGCATTTTTATCGATTTTTATATTCCACGTTTCCTATGAAATTTCCCTAAACAACCTTCCCTTCTTCCCAAGTATTTCACTATTTTCAAATTATCTATCCGATAATGAAAAATCAATATTCTTTGTGTGTTTTTTCGTTGCAAATGCCACTTCCGATTGTGTTGTATTTGCATTTTTTTCGAATTTAGAACGAAGAAATTTTTCGTATGATTTTCGAATATTGAACCGTTGCGGGAGCAAAGGGTTACGTGTGCGGAGAGCCAAGGGGTCTTTGTGCTGAAGTGTGCACAGCGAGAAGTGCGCAGG
The DNA here is from genome assembly GCA_030522765.1 of Ophioninae sp. B BG-2022a. Taxonomy (NCBI): domain Eukaryota; kingdom Metazoa; phylum Arthropoda; class Insecta; order Hymenoptera; family Ichneumonidae; species Ophioninae sp. B BG-2022a. The sequence goes on from JAPYZJ010002073.1 coordinate 18,918, forward strand.
AGGTAGACGAAACGCCAACGCCATCTCGTCTTTCTCGTCAGAAAGCACGTTCGTCGGTAGAGGGAGCGAGACAGAGAGAGAGAGAGAAAAGAGCGAGAGGGAAAGAAAAAGGTGAGAGGTTTCTCTTTTTCTCTCCCTCTACCGCTCTCGCCATTTCGCTCCCCCTTTGGTCGAGAAAACGCCGGCCGGTGAACGCCCGGGTGCTCTTCACCGATTTCCAACGCCGATCTGCTCGGCACGTGTATGCACAACTGTACTTCTTTGCAGTATATTTTTGCATTTGTGTTCACACGGATTCCATACTTCCTCTTATCTCGTAATTGCGATACGTTCATTCGTGTTTTTCCACCACCGAGAAAGAAAGATTTGTGGCTGATCGCCCAATTATTAATACTCCATACGATTACAGAGTTGTCAATTCATTTCATTGATTTACCGAGTTTCGTTCAACTCGAAACGACAATATTGCCAAGCTCGGAATCTCGTTCCCTCGGAAATATTCTGTTTTTGACGATTTTATCAAGACGTCAGATTACTTTTGTTTAGCTTCACGAATTCTGGTTGTACGCCGGCATTGAGATCGCGCAAATGATATTTTTTTGTTTTATCTTATCTTGGAACGTTTAGCTCATTTTATTTAATAATGAGAATACTATAACCTCCAAAAAGCAGCTGTTTAACTATCGCTCTATAACGACAAATATATCCACCCCGTTCAGTTTGATGCAAAGCGAACTGGACTCTCAACCCATGCCCCAATTGAAAATATTCGGCACCCTATCGCCGTCGGTAAGGCAGGATAAAAGATACCCACGGATTTCCCAATAGACGCTTCAGAATGTAATGAAATTTCACCAGGCAATGTCAAATTTTCTCCCGGGTGTTCTAGTTTTGACATCGACTATTCAACAGTTAATAGACGAACATTGTTTTCTAGCGGTAGGTACATAGCGAAAGCTTGCGCCAGTTCTGTTTTACCGACTCGAGACGGCGGTGCGTCCAAGTTTCGTTTCGGGTACCGTTCCGTCTTAAAATTAAGATGAAATAAAAGCTGGGTCACGTGAAACGTGACGGAACAACGCTGAAACATGTATAACGTTAAAAATAGCCATCATCCCTGCGTTTATCGATTCTACAAAGCGTCATGCTCGGTGTGACCAACAAAAAGTAAATCTCCAAGATACAGCTAGGTTTATAAATTTGTGAGGTTAGGTACGACTTTTACATGTCCGCTATGTGCTAAAATTCGATTAACTGATTAATAAAGAATATAATTGTTTTGTGGAACAATCGATTAATCATAAGATATAATCGATCCACAAAAAATATCGATGCTTTCGATACATCGAAAATCATCGCCCAATCCTACATCGTGCTCCCGTGTACTGTTTGTTTTTTCCTTTTCTCCAGCCCACAAACAAAACAATAGAAATAACCTCGTCTCGTTCGGAACGCCGTCGAGAAAATCTTTATCAACGCATATTCCTGCGACTTTAACGTATATGTATTTTCCGCTGTGCAGCACTCGACTAATATCACTCTCTTGAAGCCTCGAACGAATCGCAATCTCGTAAGGAAGTTGCCACTTCCTCTCGGCTCCGAGAGCTCGTATTTTTTGTTTCCCCTTGCTCGGTTTTTTTTTGTCAGAACAGCGCAGTGCGCGAATGTAGAGAGCGCCGGTGTCTCAAAAGTTGCGGGCCACGATTTCACGCAGCGATGAGTTCTCACGCGGTATATGTATAATAGTACGCGAGGGGCATCGACGATCCGAGACAGCGGATCACACGAACACGCCCACGCACATTCGAGGAGCATTCGTTTCCCGTGCTTTTTCCGGTGGATTATATCACTGCAAAATCCCCGTTGAGAATTGATACAAGATAGACGGTACATAATGGCCAGCGGTGCCGGCTTGAGCCAGTATCCGGATAGGTGACCGCTCGAGAAAATCCCAAATTTCTGTATCCTCGATTTTAGGGTGTTACTAGATCGAACGGCGGGCAATAAATTTGTCCAAAATGGGGGAATCGTAGATTTATAAGTTTAGATCGTATCGTCCATGTTTAACGTTACAAATTGCTTACTTAATAATACAGTAATACTTAGAAAAGATAATTCTTCAGTTTCAATAATAATTCAAGTCAAATTCGACGATTTTGGCTTGTACTTGAGGTTATGTCAGTGACTGTACACCAGTTCCAACCGACCAATAAATAATTTCTCTATTTTTAACTTTGATTTACACGTTCGTACGATGTTAATTACTATCAGTATTTATTCGAAAACTAAATATGTATTGAATTGAACAACAATTGTTGGTTAATTCATTTTTTAAATGAATATTGTGATGTAATATTTTTTGAATTTGCGGCAATTTAGTTCGATACGTTCTGCACCGATTTACGTATGCAGAAGCTACTAAATTATTCAGTGAAAATCATAAATATCAAAATTTTCAAAAATTTTTGCGACTTCTTTCAAATCCATCCAGTAATACCTGAAACTCGAATAAAAATTCTTTTGGCGCCCACCAGTCTACGGAAATTCACTGAATCGTGATGATCATGAAAAATCCACTGTCACTTCCGGTGGGCCTAAGAAGCAACATACAGACAACAATAATCGCAGTAACGCGACCTGCAACTCTACCAGAATTGCGAGACCACAGTAAAACGTGTATGCCTTCCAGACCGAGGCGGATGGGTGGCGATAGAACTGCCGAAGGAGTTTTTAAAGGGAACTTCCGGCTGACCCGTGGATGTGTCGCCGGTAATAGGAGACGCTAAGAAAGTAAACAAGGATACATATCTCGAGGAAGATCGTATTATATCGCGACCGTTCATATACGAGATTTCTTAAAAAAAATTAAGTGACTTTTCAAATTTCGCGGGCTACGTAAATTCGATTTTCGATAATCGATATTTTTACGTTACGTTGGTACGCATGTTCCGAATGTATGTTGACATGATCAGCCATTTTGACTATTTCGTTCGTTTTTTATAGATAGTGGATCGATGAGTAAGTGTGCATGAGAAAATGAGTAAATATAATTCGATCAATGGATTCATTACCACTAATTTTTACATATGAGTGGATGACTAAATGAATTAATAAATACGAGTGAATGAACAAATACCAGTGAATAACCAAACTAACCAGTAAATGCGAATGAATCCAAGACTAAATAAATCGAATTAATCGCAAGAATAGGGTAAATCCGGGATAGATGCCGCAGCGGGGATAGGTGCCCCATTTTCTAAAAACCTAATTTCGCAAAATCGCAACACAGCGTTAATAGTCTAAAAATAGAGGGCGTGCGCCCCATTCTCAGTGCTCCGCAGACCATCGCACGGAATTGATGTGTTTAGCTCGTGCGTGCTATTATCTCCGCGACGAACACGACAAATGCTTCAAAGTTTCAAACGTAAGTTTTTACTGGTACGTATCTTTTTGATATAGTGATAAATTCTGTTCTATTTTTTTATATACATATTAGGTTGTAAACTATCTCCCTTCCGCTTTTTTCCTCTTTATTCAATGCTTTATAAAAAGTGTTACAGTGATCGGATTTAGTTCAAATATGGGCCGTGTTGTTCGATAATCTGTTTCCATCTAGACGGCAACTTCATAATACCCCTCTCGTAGAAGCCCCCCTCCTTATTTGCAAAGAACTCGGACAGCCACTTTTCACAAGCCTCTTTTGAGTCCATCTTCACACCACTAAGGGCGTTTGCCATGGACAGGAACAGGTGGTAATCACTTGGCGCTATGTCCGGGCTATATGGCAGATGCGATAAAACCTCCCATCCGAGCTCCCGTAGCTTCTGATGAGTCATTAACGAAGTGTGTGGTTTGGCGTTGTCCTGGTGGAACACTACACACTTCCTGTT
>JAPYZJ010002074.1:0-46803 GCA_030522765.1 Ophioninae sp. B BG-2022a
AAAAAAAAAAACAAGCTGCACGGGAGACCGGTAGCGCAGCGCGTAACAGGCGCCACGTGCGTACGTGACGCGACTCGCTTCCCGAGATATCCGTACGAACGGCTAACCAACGAGTAGCCCGATTATCGTTATACGAATGTACGTGCGTTAAACGTATGGAAACGCAATACCGAATTCCATCGTCGCACGTTTTGGTCTCGTGACCTTCTGGCCGAAAATTTCAATTTTTTTTTTCAAATTTTAATTTTTTTTTTCCAATTTCAATTTTTTTTTTTCGAATTTTAATTTTTTTTTCAATTTTTTTTTAATTTCAATTTTTTTCAAGCTCTCATTTTTAATGAAAAAAATATATATACAGGGTGTCCTCCGTTAAGCCTCGAAATCATTTTCTCGAACCCAGAATTCGAAACGATAAATGAATTCGAAAAAAAAAAAAAAAAAAAAATTGTTCCACCGTTCGCTCGGATTTCCCCGGCGGGACACCCGATCTTGTTTAGAGACCGATGCAATTCCGACCGCTGTAACAATTCCCGCGGAGACTCTCGTAATCCAAGTACCAATTTTATTCGATATCTTTCCATCGAACGAACGCTTTTTCAAACTATTTGGACCGTATCATTATTATTATTATTATTATTAATATTTTTTTATTATTATTGTCATTATTATTATTAACAATCTTTTATTCCAATTACGTATGAAGATCATTTCTTTTTCAAATTTTTTATTTATTCTTATCAAATGCATTATCAATTAATTTATTATTAATTTTTATTATTAATATTTATTATCATTATTATTTATTATTATTGAAATAATTATGTTATTTCGAATTATGATGAATTCTTGTAAATTACAGTTTTTTAAATCCAATAATCCCCTTATCAAATGCAATATTAACTTTATGACTTTTATCGTAAATATTCTTTTTATCGATATATATTTAAATGAAACAGATCGTCACTATATTCATCTGACGTAAAATTCTCGTTTGCATTTATTTATTATTAAATATTACCATTAATAATAATAATAATTTAATATTCATTATTATTATTACTATTATTATTATTATTAAAATAATTATGTAATTTGCAATCATGTTCTATTTTTCTAGAGATTTTTGAATTTTTATTTTTTTTTAATTTATAATTCAATACCTAATGAATATTCAACCGGAACTCGAAGTTCGAACGATCGGAAGGAATTCGGGGCAAGAATGTATTATTAATAAATCGTGTGAGTCGGCGTCGCGACGTCGCGGTAATTCAGCCCGTGGAACGACAATGCGTCTTTGGCCGGTGAGTATTTACCGGGGCGTATGTTTCAAGCGATCATAATTAGTAAAGCACACACAGGAAGGAACAATGGACTGACATTGGTGCTCCGCGAGGAAGCGTTATAGATCGGCTCGATGTGTACTCGAGCCGAGCATAATTCGAGGGCTCGTAACGAGCTCACGGATGGCGCATCCACCACCCTCCCTTTTCTTCGCTATCTTCCGCTCTGTAACGTCCCAACCCAATCGCGAGTCTCCGGAGTCTCAAACGACGCTCCTTTCGTTCTCGCTGCCGAGCAGGAAGTTCCTTGTACTCGAAGACGGCGCGAATGACTATTCCAAACACGGGAAAAGCCCGGAGGGCTCTCTTGATCCCCCGAGTAAATAACTCTACTTAACGGGGGCATCGAAATGTACTGCGACAAATGCAAACCCAAACGCTAACCCAAACAAACCCAAATATCGGGTTGCTCGGGTTAAGTGGGTCTTTTTTTTAGTTTTGCATTAATTAATGAGGAATTAATGCAAATCAATGAATTAATGAATTAATTAATTAGGAAGGAATGTAGAAAAATTTATTTATTTATTTATTCATTCATTCATTCATTCATTCATTCATTCATTCATTCATTTATTCATTCATTCATTCATTCATTCATTCATTCATTCATTCATTCATTCATTCATTTATTCATTCATTCATTCACATTCATTCATTTATTCATTCATTCATTCATTCATTCATTTATTCATAAATTCATTCATTCATTCATTCATTCATGCATTCATGCATGCATTCATTCATTTATTCATTCATTCATGCATTCATTCATTCATTCATGCAAGAAAATAAATTACTTTCATTGAATCACAACAATTAATTCAATATTTTGAAATTCATATGTATTTTTATGTATATATAGATGTCTTTAATTGCAATTAATTAATGCATTCATTAATTACAAAAGAATGTAAAAAAATTAATCAATGCGTTAATTAATTATGAACGAATACAAACAAAAATTAATTAGTTTCATCGAATCCCAGCAACGAATTCAATTTTATGAAATTCATATGTATTCATATACATACACACACACACATATGTATCTCCCTAGAAGAATTGAGATTCGCGAATACTCTTACGACATTTAAATCACAATTTTCCAACTTTTATCCCAACCCAAATTCCCTGCTAATATACAACTCGAGGTTAAAACGACTGTTCTTAAAAACTACGTTTTACGTAATTTTCGATTTCTCCATATTTTTGTGTACGGAAAGAACGTAGTCTTAGAAGAAAAAAAAACGATCGGCGAGGAAAAAAAACCGTTGGATTCAAACGTCGCAACTCCAGCGCCATCTGGCAACACGCATGGTCAATAGAGGCGCTCGAGGTTTCTTTTCACTTCCGCGGAAACTACTACGCTAACGCGTCAATTTTTTTCGTACTTTTTTTCTTTCATTATTTTTTTCGTTTTATTCGTACTTACCGGCGATGGCGAAAACGAGTAGCAAGATGCAGGGATCCATGAGGTAGCCGGTAACGCGACAGCGCTTCCTCTCGCTTTTCGCTCGTCGATCGGAAGGCTCGTGAATATTCGCCAAATCCCCGCGATCTTCCATCAGACGAGACTCATCGGGGAGTCGCGATACCGGAAACATCGCAGCGACGAAACAAACTGCATGTTAAACACACGCAGGAGAAACACTCGTAGAGGGCGACAAAATCGACGGTGGGGGGAGGTGGAGGCTGTTCCGTCTCCGAGAAAAAAAAAGTGAGAAAAAAAAAAGTCGAACACACGCGCACACGAATGGCAAAGCTCGATTCTCCCGGGTCAACCCTGTTCACCTGCGCGTGCGACCATCATTCGCCTCGGGAAAAACAAAAACACCGATTTATTCTCACTACGCGAAAGTTCGTCGTTGTTCCCGTTCGTTTTTAATTTCCGGTTATATTTGTTATCGCGAATTAGTTGATTTTGTTTTTTTTTTTGGTCGTTTGGATCGACGAGAGCGACGACACGCTTAAGTCCAACTGAGAGATGTGTGCTTAGCGGCGGATTCTTTCTGACTGGCTGCTGGCGAGATGAAAAAAGTGGGGGTAATGTGGAGTGGGAGGGCGCTCTCGGCGCTCGACTCACGAGACCCACGAAACTCGGGCGGCGTGCAGTGTCACCACAGTCGTCTCGTAGTGCAACCGTGTTCACGTATTATCGGGTTTTACGTTCGTTGAGATTCAAATGTTTTTTGTTTGGGTTTCAAATGTTTGATTTCGTTTTTTTTTTTTTTGGAAATTCCGTGTTGAACGATATCGCGTTAACTCGATTATGCATTGAAACGTAATAAACGTTTTTTATCGACGAACGTCGATCGCTCAACTCGATGGAACGATCTTTCGTTCACACTCGAGTGAATTTAACGATAAGAATGACCGAGGACGACGAGCCCATCTCGCGCGCGCACTCACGCACTCTTAACCGATACACAAACACGCGGACGCGAAAAACGTATTCTTTCGTATCACTAACGCCACTGAATTCGTTACGACGTTTTATTTATGCTACACGGAAATTCGCTTGGATCCGTTAACGGAATACAACGCTGTTTTATTATGACTTTTTAATAGGACGAGATTCGGAGACTCGCTCCGCAACGGTCTCTCAGCTCCGACGTCTGACCCGTGCGAGAGCTAAGGCCTTACTACCACTGGAGCGCTCCCCGCGGCCGGCTCCTTCCCTGCAATGCGTTCTCCTTCTCTCTCTCTCTCTATCTGTTTCTCTCTTGCGCGTATCCGTCTCGGCCAGTTTCGGATGTACGAGCTCGTGCGTTATTCCTACTAGATTCGTGTCCTTCCATAAAATCTCGTCAACAACTACGATTATTTATTCGCTCGATTTTAAAATTTTTTTACGTAAAAATATCGATGTGGAATGATTTCTTACGGGTCTTTTTGGGTTGTTGAAACACGAAATTTATTCATGTTTGGGTTTGTTTGGGTTTATTTGGGTTTGTAGGTGAAATGTCAAGTGCGTTTGGGTTTGTTTGGGTTTGTTGATGGATGCGATTCGTTCGAGCATATCCATACAGGGCTGTAACTTAGTACTTCGGCCCCTCACTTCCTTCCATGGTGGCGCTATATCTCTCTCGCTCTTTCTTTCTCTCTTTAAACCTATCGCTTCTTTTTTATCATCCCCCCAGTCCCCACCCCTCGGCAGTGTCGCCTCGCTCTTGCCAGCCGGTTGGTGAAGAACAAGGGCGCGGAAGGGAGTAAAAGAAGATGCCATCCACCACCGCCGCGGTCGACCGGAGTATTGACCGGTTCTGCCGCTTAGTACACACGACGGCTACGAGGCGGCGGGTCGTGTTACTCTCTCTCTCTCTCTCTTTCTCTCTCGCTCTACTCGACACTTTCTCCCTCCTCGTTGCGTCCTCTTCCACCTCTCTTGCGATTGTAGCGACTCCAACTAATCCTCGGCTACCTGCGGCGTTTGTGCGCCGATGCGCGCGCATCCCTCGACCGTCTCACTTCAATTCGCTTGCCAAACGACAAGGAACAAGGTACCCGCGAACGCGGAGGGGGAAAAAACGATCAGAGGACCGAAACTCTCTACAGTCTCTCTGGTTCGTTTTTTTTCCGCCAGCGCGGCGTTGCCAGGTTCCTCTTCCTTCGAGATACCTTTTTTTGTACCTCTCTTTTACTGAGTATTCGGAATCTAGCTGCGAAGCTTCCTAACGTTTTCTCAATCTCAACGACTCGGACAAACTTGGGTTTTTGCCCCTTTTTTTTCTTTGTCTTTCAGTTTATCAACGTACTTCTGCGGAGGAGGACGAGCTTCCGCGGCGATTGGACTGCACTCTGTCGGAATCGGGCGGTATGACGTATCGACACTTGATCCATGATTTTCTTTTTCAGGCGCGAAGACTGATCGAGATATTGCTTTTCAGTAGCAATTCAAGGTTAAGTAAAAATATAAAAAAATACATATATACATATCTTTTTACCAGGAATACACATTCGAAAAACTACTTTCACGCGAACTTAAATATTATCAAAATGTTGTGTTTTATTACAATCGATTTTCGATATCGATACTTTCGATAGATCGAAGATCGCCAATATCGTAAGACTATAATCGAAATGCAAGAGGTGGAATCGAAACACTTCCGGTTCGAAAATCTCCGATCGACTTTTTTTTCCCCTCCTGGACGATTGTTCCATCGCGTTCGGTGCACCCTCTGTTGAGCCACATAAATGTTAGCACGACCACGTGTTTCGCCCCCCGGTGTGTGTACGTCCAGGTGCCCACTTGTCGTCACAATTTCGTCAAACGAGTTCCGAGCCCATTCAACGAGCGCTGGTCGAGCGAACCCCACACCGGCATCCACGGACATGGAAGAGCCACGGAATGACTTTTCAACCCTTTCGCACCCTTGTACCTCGCCCCTCTTATTCTGCATATAAAACCTGTTCTGTGCACAAGAGTTGCACCCTCCTGATAGTTTTAATCGTTTCCCAATTTTGTCTTTGTTCAACCTGCGCGCAACTTCGCGGCTAAGTATCGAAGTAAAAAAAAAAGAGAGGTTATGTGGAGCACCGAATGTGCTTCGGAAGTCCGTCTGGAACGACCGCGGATGCAGTAAAAGTACTCGGACTACTTTGAAGTAAAATGAGGGTTCGGATCTTCGGTGATTGTGAAAACGTCCAGTCTCCGTATAGAAAAAACCATATTTATGTAAAAACGATTCCGGTCATCTGCAAACGGTTGATATTAGACACGTGCGGACCGATCATTTTCGGAATATTTCATCAAATAATTGGGCAACCTTCGAACCTTCCTGTTTTATAGTTCGTTAAAGTTAACGAGCCCAGGATTCTTTTTACGCCGCTGATTGCGTAATCGAGTTTAATATCAGGGAAATGGTCGAGAGAGGTAACCTATACCGAGAAACGTCCGGGCGCCACGCCCTCTCTGTTACCTCGGTCGAACATGCCCGTTGTTTACTTCTTTGTCTCGCGAAGTCTTTTCTTTTTATCGTCCCCCTTTGGGGCCCTGTTATTCTAACGGACCTTTTTGACCTATGATTATTTCGTTGGCCCACCAATTTCGACTTTATTTTATCTTCGTAGTTTCTGAAGGCGGCTGTGCCAGAATGGAAAGGTTTTACTTTTTTCTACGATTAATCGATTTTTTTTTTACGATTAATCGAAGGTATCGATTAATCGAAAGTATCGATTATTTCATAGCGAGTATCAGTTTTTGATATCCATCGAGTCGCAGGTCTCACGTCACACGTGTGTTCTCTTCGCTTGATCATTCTTCCTTTCCCGGAAAGACCAAAGGGCCGAGGCTTGAACAAATATACTGCGCAAGCAAGAAGGTAACCATAGGGAACACATGTTCATAGAAACCGAACGTGAGCCTGTCGTCGAGGCTCATAATGCGAGTCGACGTGCAACCTCATCGACGTGCCGACAAAACGATAAAAAAAGAGACGTTCGTACGAAGTAGTGGAGAGAGAGAGAGAGAGAGAGAGAGCAATATCGGAACTGTGCGTGGAGCAAATACAATAAATACCACGGGAACTTTGATCCTAGAACGCGGAGAATTCTCACAGAGTTAGAGTCCCTCGAGGGAGAAAAGCAGCGCGTTACCCGAATTTCCAATGAAGAACCTCTCGTCCACCATCTATTTAGCTCCTCTGTTTTCTCCCTGACAGCACATACCCCATCAACCATTCTCACTGGTCCGTGTGTGAAGAAAATGAATAATGGAAGGAAGTGAAGAAACCTCGTAATCGAATTGCGACGACGAAAATTGACTCTTGACGGAGATACGAGATAAGAAGTTATTTCGTGATATCAAGCAATGTAAAATTGAACGAGATCGAATAATATATGAACAAATAAAACAAATGGGAATTTAAGGGCATGACGAACACGCCTCCGTCCACTTCGAAATTTCAAAACCACTTTTCTCCCGAACGGCTGAACCAATCGGTACGAAATTTCTTGTGTACATTCAGGACGATGGCACCGATGGCCCCCCAGTCGCCGTTTTGGATGAAAACGTTTCATTCTTGAGAAATCGCGGTTTTAAACAATTCAGCTATCTCTCTCGCACTCGTGTGTCACGTGATAATATTCGCTATGCTCTTAATGGTGAATATATATGTGATACATAAAAATGAATTACGTAATAAACAAATAACCAAAAAATTGATAAAATTAACTTATGTGTAAAAATCAAATTGAATGATAACCGCAATAAAGTTGAAGCTCTCAACCGAAAGTGAAGTTCAGTGGGAGGAAAGATACGACGAAACCGCAAACACGTTGAAAATCCATTAGTCAGTTATTCAGCTCAGTCACCGTGCTCGTTATTCCTTAATTCGACGCACTTTTCTTAAATTAAACGGGTCGTGTGCTCCCTCTGCAATCGTGCGCAGGCAGCTCATAACCGAGCCAGTTATTCGAAGTACAAAGGAGAATCATCAGAGGGCGAACCGAGCGGGTCAACTTTTTGTTCCATAGCGTTGATTAGCTCTATTTATTTTTTTTGAGTATTTTCGTAGAACGAGCAGGAGGGCGACAACAGCGGTTGCTCGTTTGATAGTTACAGGTTATATTGGCGGTCGACACCCTCCTTTACACTCGACTGTCGAACAATGAATTCAAAGGGCCATCCGCGTCATCCGGACCGCTTACTCGCCTCCCCTCTGTGTCTTTCTTCTTCAACGAATTAAATTTTCTTTCATGACGTAACCACCGTTTCCCCCAACAATCGATCTTTTGTGATCGATCTTTTGTTCAAAACTTCGAGAATTATTTTCGACAACACGAACGACACGGCGGCCATTTTGAGAATACGTTTGCGCACACTTGCCCCACGTGTAGCTAAACATTTATTCATTCCGAATTCGTTAATCGCTTGACTTAAAAAAGCTCGTTTTTCGAGTTCGAGCTTTTCCGGTCTCGTAACGGCAGAGTTTTTTTTTCCAAAATTATTTTCCCGTTTGCAATGAATATTTATCGTTGTTACCATGAAAGCATGAAAAAGCATCTCATCAACATTCAATTCAATGTGCATACTGAAATATCCGCAGGGGCTGGGGAAACCTTCGATTATCCAAATGCCAATAATTTTACCTCGACGGCGCAGTCAAACCCTCGTCCCGTTGCAAGCGGAAAAGCGGAAATTATCACACGATTTCCTTCGGGCATTGCCGATATTTGCGTCAGTAATACATTTCCGATAGAAAACACGCGATTGGTTCGCAATGTTGTCTGAACGATATTAACGTTAACAAATACGTAATTCAATTGAAAAAATAAACAAATTAACATAGCTAACATTATTTGAATTAAACATTAATTAACATTAATGAATTAAAATTTCCGATGAATCTCTAATTATTGTCACAGAATAATCATTCCTGTTAATTGAAATTGATTAAATAATTCATTTTTATTTTCTATCGATTAATCTCTGATAAGCACATTTTCCAGTTACTTAGATTTTAATTACTCGATCGGAATTTCCAATTTCCACTAATTCATTTCCGATAAGTAGGATTCCATGAATAAATTGACATCAGAACAAGACTCAATATTACCACGAATTTATTATGTTCATTCGCATTGGTTTAAATTTATTAAAAATGATAACAAATCATCGAAAATAAAATATAAAAAAATCTCGGTCGTAGGATTTCTCGTTATACTTTATAACGATTTTATTTGAATTTCTGTACATCCGTAAAAGTGTCGACTCGTGGAAATATTAATTATCGACCACAGGCTTTCGAAGGGCGAATTGTCTCTTGACTTCGAAAGCGACAATACCAAGAGCCATGCCGGTATTCAAGCTTTCGACTTCATTGGTCAAGGGTATATTAACGCGAACACCATTGCGCTCGTTCACCAATTGAATCGACTCGTAACTCAATCCTTCGGTTTCGCCACCGACGATAAGCACGGATTCGTTCGTAGCATAATTAACAGCGTAGTACGGTACAACGGGAATACGAGAAGTTAATTCTTGAATCGCGATCAAGTTTGCAAATTTTGGATTTTTCGAAGATTTTTCAACTTCCGGTTCCGTTGTGTCGCGATCTTTCCGATCTTTTGATTCTTCATCCGCACCGGAAGTCACTTCGACATCGTTAACCACACTTTCGGAGTTAATCCCAGACGTTGTTTTATTGTCCGCGATGTATACGTTCGCCGATCGACTTATCAACGAGTCAATATCGCCCCACTCCGCCGACTTTGAAATCGATATCCGGAAATGAGCTCCCGCCGCGCTCCTCAATACTTTTTGCTCCCAAACGTCTACGCAACCTATCGATACGAAAATATTATTATTTCGGAATTCTCGATAGTTTAAATAGTCATCGATATTACGGTAAACGACCTTTCATCAGTATCAGCCTCTCGCAACCAACTCCGGCGGCTGCGCGGATAATCGTCCCCAAGTTTCCTGGATCTCTGACGTTGTCGCATATTATCGTCAAAGGGAGCGTGTGTTGCGTTGGTTCTTTCTCGAAAGACGTGGGACTTTTGAAAATACCTAAAAACCGCAAAATCATTCGATCCTGTAACCCGATTACTAAAAAATCATTTAATTTGAATAAAAATCGTCAAAAAATTCAAAATCGATACCCATAATTCCCGGAGACGTGGTAAAACTGGACCAGAGTTGAAGCGTCGCGTAAGGGACTTTGTACAATTTTACGCCTTTGGGAGGTAGCGACAATTTTTCAACGTCAGCCGTTCGACTGAATAATACGATTTCGGGATGAATGTTTGATTTTATAGCATCTTCCATCAAACGCTGACCTTCCAGTATCATTTGGTTGTTCTTTTCTCGTAATTTTCGGGACTTGAGCCTACATACGAGGGAGCTGAAAACCGGCCGGTGAAATCTTCGGAAGCTAAACGAAACGGAAGTAAGCGAAGGAAGAAACTTACGCTAACGTTCTGTCATCCGTGGAATACTTGTGGATGTTCAAAGTACCATTTTCGTTGTAGAGATTGTCGCTTTTGACGGGAGGTGGCGCTTTTTTTGGTCGAGTATGTCGTATCTTTGGTTTCATGGGTTCGCGATCCGGAAAGACCGCCACATGTTTCCTAGGTTTGGTCTCCAACGCTTCTTCGGCATTGTCCAAAACTATTTCTTCGTTAACGACCGCTTTAGGTGTGCGATGTAGCCAACCAGTGGCGTTTCGTTTTGAAATTGTTTTTAGCTTCTGTACACCAACGCTTGGACGACTCAAACATCGTAGGGAAAATTGAAGAGTATTGAGAAACATTTTTTTCACGTTTTGTTGAGAGAAGACACGATTTTGCGAGTTTTCACGCAATGGTGGAACACTTTGACTACTGGATTAACGAATACATATATGGTGGCCGGAATTCTTCTCGACAATTTTTGTAACGAATTTCGACGGTTTTTTTTTAAATGCACCGGCGTTTGGGATACTTGTTACAGTTTGAGGTTATAAAACGTGCGATTGGTCTTCGCTTCGATCGTGCGTCGAACGTGCAGAACAAAACATTGCAGACGCTCGTGATGGCCAGAGTAGTGTCAGGCAACGCCGCGACGCGTCGCGTCAATTCGGCAGATCTCTGCACGGAAGCTGCGTACCGTTGTGTGGATAAGTTAGTTTTGCGAAGCTTGTATTTAAGTTATGCATTTTGGGATCTGCAGTATTAAGCCAGCTTTTAAGATTAAAAGCTTGAAAAGCTTTTAATCTTATAAAGGTAAAAGATTAAAAGCTTTCCAAGATTTTGAAGAGCAAAACGGACTCTTCGAGTTTTTTTCGCGGGATTCGCGGGATTCCGCCATTCCCGCGAAATTATCGACAATCGCAATTGACGTTTCGCCAGCAACCGACAACCAGCAAGCATAGAAGATACATGTTTTTTTTCGTAACTTGTCGAGGTTTTATGCACTGTACGTTTGCAAGCCGGTAAATTCCCACGGTTTAAAGATACGTTACCAACTACAGGTAAGTTACCGACTGTAGGTAAGTTACCAACCGTAGGTAAATTACCAACCACAGGTAAATCAATTTTCTCGATTTTTCGCGAGATTCTTGTGCCGGAAGGTGAATGACGTCTCATCGGAATCAACATACTGAGATTCGTCATGAGAATTAAAAACTTAGTATTATCATTAAAAGTATAAGATCTGTATTTCTTTGTTCATCATTTGTGGCTCGACAGAGCGAAGGTTCGCGACACACCGAGATGCCATTGTTCCAAAAGTCGATTGATAGAAGAGTCCGCGGAGTCGTCAGAGCGACGAGTCTTCTCCGGTCACGTGATATCCTTCTGGCTTCCGGTCACCGCATTCCTCCTTATACATAGCCTGGAGCTTGGCTACGTCCTTTTCACTGAGTTCCATGCGTTGGCCAATTACAGCGCCCTCTTGCTGCAACGAAAAATAGAATTTTATTTTTTTATCGTTTAAGACAAGTTCGATGTAATAACTTCGATAAAAAAATTTTGCTTCGACCATTCCTTACCAAGGGGGTGATCGTGGGTTTTCCATTGTACGAAAAAGCGTGAGAACTGTAATGCATCACGCTTCCGTAATCATATCCGATATCGTAATCGGTCACGATTTGTTTATTGTATTTATTAAAATTATGTTCTCTGCCTGAAATTAAAAAAAGTGTTTATCAATTAAATAACGATAAGTTTAACAATTAAATATTGTTTATATCGTTAATAAACAATAATAAAAAAAAGAATTTACCAGTTTTAATGTTGCTCCAATTAATCTTGACGTATTCGTCACGATCGGAAGCGCTCTGCTGATGATAGAATCCCAAAGCGTGAAGGAATTCGTGAACTATCGTACCGTGTCGTAAGCAGCCTCGTTTTTGAAGATTGACCACTTGGGCTTTACCCATTCGTCCAACCATTGACCAGCATCCCGTCGGGGCGCCTTTTACTACTATGTAATCCTCGTCCGTTTCGTTGTAAGGACGGAATCTCACGCAGGTTCTTTTATGGTATTCCGTGATGCCCTCATTGATGGTCTTTATTTCATCCGCGTCTTCGATTATAAATATACGTTTAATTGATGAAAAAAAAAAAAATCGTTTTTCATAATTCACGACGGAAAGTAAAGAACTCTGCGGTTTTCAAAAAAAGAATGGAAGTCCCGAGATAACGATAATGAAAGTTGATAGAGATCCGATCGAGTTGATAAAGAAATCGATTTATCGATCGTGATTTTATCGGCTTTAACGATCGTCATAAATTCGTTGCGATTTTCTTTTTTTTTTTCAAATTTTTACCGATTTTTTGACAGAGATTTTATATTTCAGTACATAAAATCAGTATATATAGAGATAGTGCATAGAATTCAATATTTTCAGTACAGTTTGGGTTTGTTTGGGTTTGTTTGGGTTTCTCACCAAAATCTTCGTCATCGATATAGATCGGTACGATTCCACCAGGCCAGCGTTTGCTCTTATTTATCAGTCCGTTTTTCGCCATGCCTACGTCTTTAGGATCGAGCATAATGTCACCTTCGAACAAGCCGCTGAGTTCCCACGCGTTTTGTTTGTCTTCCGGTCGCCATGATTCGATTCTTTCACCTGGAACGTTTCTCCTTAAATTCCATTTCTACAAAATTCGGGGTAAAATTACTTTGAGGCTCGTTCGAAACCGTTGGGTGTTTACCTATCAGCTGAGCGTCGTAATTCTCATCGGGAGCAACGTGTGGCGCCCCTACCGGCGGTTTCGGTAAACCAAAAGCTGCGACAATCACGAGTGTCGAAAAAACAAGAAAAATTCGTGAAACACCCATAATGCCTTTTTTGTTTGGCCAACGAACGAGAATGAGTTTCCGGGTGAATGTGACGATCCATCGTTGAATTCTGAATTTATACGCGAAGCTTTGTTCACACGTAAACGCCGTTGATATCTGTATGCATCGGGTCGTCTACTTGACCACAGCGGGATTTCCGAGATAGTAGGATACCACCGAGTCTCTTTATCATTCGTATGTCCAATGAGAATTCGTGGCGAAAAATCCAAAAAAAAAAAAAAAAAACATCGCGGATCAACCTCGTACCTACGAATACCAGATTTATCCAATTGCCTGTCTCGCGGACGGTCTTGCCTATATTGTCGAGCTGTCTCTTCAGAGATAACGCGTATCAAAGCGGAAAAAAGATTTCGATCCTCGAGTGTCGAATATCGATCAATTTCATGATACAACGGCGCCCGTACAATCTCGACATTTTTCTAGCCCTGATTGAGCGTTAACGAGACGCTCTTAAAATCGAAGATTCGTACACGCGACACTTAGCTATCTCCGTGGATTCGACAATTAGGTCAAAGCTTTAAACATTCACGAAACGTTTCAGCCTTCGAAAAAACTGATACGAAGACCTTCCTTTCGCGTTAAGGCTCTCCCGCTCTCTCTTCATAGTCTATGCATAGTCCGGCTCGTCCTCGAAACTCCACTGAAAACCGTTTTCACGTTTCGATAATTTTTACATTTATCGCAAGATTTCCGGTTTCTTCATAAGGGTATAAAACCGTAGTATAAGTATGAATCATAAGGTTATTCTTCGAGTTTGCAAAAAAACGTTTCGTGAAATCCTCCAGAGAGTTTCCTGTAAAAAAAGTGCGTTCGATTTGGAATAATCGAAAGATCGAAAAAGTGCGCATGTGCGCACCAGTGAATCGCGGAAATTCTAGATAGGTTTCCATATCGACGTTGCTATTTCGAAACAAAACTAAAAACATGTGGGAGGGTTAAAAAATCGATGAGCGAAGGAGTCGTTGATGCATTTCTCTTTCTCTCTCTTTTTTTCTCTGGCTTGGAAAAACCGTCGGGAGCGCGAACAGGTGGTATCAATCGATATATCCAGCGTCCGTGGGTGCACATTTATTACGGCGTAGCTCGTTTTTGCTCGTCTAACCGACCGAGTCGTTTTTTTTTTCTTGTCCTATCCCGAGCGCTGCATCCGCAGCGCCACCCAAGCTCTCGTTCACTCGTCGAGTTAGGAACACTCGCGATATCGAACAATGGGGCCGATTTTTAATACGAGGCTCGGTTCCGCGAATGCCCACGAAAGCGTGCGCTTGCTAACAACGCGGTTTTCATTTAGTACCTCTCTCCTCTCTTTATCTTTCGCTCTCGTATTCTCTCGACTCAACTCCCCTCCTCGACTTTTCCATCCACGGTGCGCCATGAGCCCACCGCGAAATTGCAGATGCTACGTCAGCTCGCGTTTTCGAGAGAAACGCGTACTACTCGAGGGATTCTCCCTTCCGGTTTCCAGGCAGCACAATTTTAATACTGGAACAACGCTCGGAAACGCCGTGGGGTAGGAGTTTCCGTTCGCTCCCACGCCATCATATTTTCGGGACTCGCTTATACGTTACGGACGTGTATCGTTCGCGAAGAACGTTTGTGAAAATGATACGCGGAATAACACATACATTGGGGAATTTACACTTATTAAAGGATTTTTTTCAATTGCACTTCGATATGATACATACTCGGTTGCGAAAAGCGAGTATAAAAAGAGGTTATTACTAGCCACGAATGGACGCGTTATTTCGTAACGAGAATTATCAACGAAAAAACGCGAAACGGAAAAAAACACGATTCGTCTCACTCCATCTCAGGGACGAAGTTCTCTTTCCAACCTCGCAGCTTCTAGAGTTTCTATTATCTGCCCGCAGAGTGCGCGAGCCTCGAATTACACTCGCAGGCTTAGGTTGGGTATGCGAAGAAGCTATGCACGGCGAATACGAGAGGCGATCCGAGAGAAAAAAATGTGGAACGGGGATGAAAGCGCATTTAGGGAGAAAGCGAATAAAGTGAGCGAGCAAAACTTGATTTGGATAATACATCTCGAGGCGGGATGCTAACCCGACTCAGTTACAATTCCAGCCGTCGTAAATCAGCCTGTTGAACTCGCGAGACGAACGACGCGACATACGCGGCGAAAACGCGAAGCTTCGTTGCGCTGCGTTGAAAGATGAACTAAGCGAAGATGGACATATACTGGCTTCCCATTGGCGCGTCGGTCGTCACATTTTTCTCATCACGATTTCTGTGTAACCTGACAAAACTCGCGATTATACTTCGAACCATTAGTCGGAGGATGCGATAGTGAAAAACGGGCTTTTCTTTGTTTTATTTTCCGAGACTCGATAGGATCATTGCGGCGGTTGGGACGTTTCAATCATCCTTCCTAGTTGACCAAGATGAAAAAATCTGCCGAGTCACTTCACCGCCCGGCCACGTCCATTCGTCTTTCGACGAAAATCGGCTTCGGCACGCAAAGGAAAAAAAGTACGAGGCAATTTGGTCGCGAGTATCGTCCCCCCTCCTGTCGAGTGAAAACGAGCTTTTCCCCGATCGACTCCGATCGAACAAGTTGATAAAAAAGGGAGAGAGGAAAAGGGGGAGGGGGTAGGTAAGAAAGCCACAAGGGCAGGTCGTTTCGACAGAACGGCAAGTCAAATTACAGTCCAGGAGAACGGGAAGTCTCGATTGCCGGGAAGTTGCTTCCCGAGTGGATAGTCCACCCGATCTCGACTGATCGATAGCTTTCTCGGGAGCCCTCCCCCCCCCGTCCTCTTCGTTTAATCGTATCCTCGTCGCACCCTCGCGACGCGTGTTATTTCCTGCTACTCTGCTCCAACGGTATTAAGCCTGATGGTGTAATCCGCCACCGCGACGTCCCGACTCGTTCGACCAATTTTAGCGCACTTCCCGTTTTTTTTTTCCTTTTGTCTTCGTTCCAATGGGATTCGTTGATGACGCCGGGGAATGGAAATAAAAAAATGGACGAATCCGGAGCTTCGATGGATCGACGAAATAATGCACTTTGATCATCTCGGTTATATGGAAATACAATTTTTCTTTTTTTGCAGTTACGGATTTTATGAACGAGTATATTTATGCATAATCTGCAAAGCTTTCTCGGGTTTGAATAATGACTGGGTATCCAAGAGTCGAAAGGAGACGAGAGTGTACGAAACGCGTGAAAATATGATACGAAAAGGCAGCGTTAGTGCGACTGCTCGAGGGTTCGAAGATTGACCGTTAGAGGCAGGTTTGTACGGGTGGCGATCGTTGTTTTCCGTTGGTTTCGCAAAGTCACCACTGAAGCCGCGAACGTCGCACAAAGAGAGAGAGAAGGGAGTCGCTCGAGTGGTTACGGTTGCTCTCAAAGCTTATACGTGTATCACCGTTGGGGGCGAAGAGTCGATTCGCTCGGGTTGTCCTCTCTCGTGTGTGTGTATACTCGAGGCAAGCTTCGTTGAGCAAACACGACCTTCCTCGGACGCTTTCCGCCTAGCGCTAAATATCTCTCGGTACTTCCGCGACAAAACTTCGAACGATGACCGAGAAGAGGTTAGAATCGGAGTATCGCGTCGTATTGACGATTTTACGAAACGCGTCAACGGCCATCTGGAATAGCCGATGGCTTCAATAATAATTCGACCTTTTTTCTTTTATGGGCATTTTTCTCGTGGATACTCCGGTTTGACTAGCGCGCTTGCCGATGCTCGCTGGTAACAAAGTACAGAAATAGACCTTTGACGTTCCTCCGCTATTCACTCGGGCGCTTGGTTGCTCGTGGCGCTCTCTGTCTTCGATTCTCGCTCACCTGCGATCGTCACTCGCCACGAGCACGCTCTATCGTTAAAATTCTATAAATACGTACACGTTTTTAGTTACTAAAACGGCCAAATTGTCGCAAGCGCAACCGTACGTGCATTAGAAACGCGCATGCGCGACGAAACTTCCAAAGACGAACGAAAGGACGCGAGAAGATCTCTTCGATGAGGCTATACTCTCGCTCTTGATATCGCGATAGGTTAAAGCGAACGGAACATAACTTTGTTCGAGGATACAATGAGCTCGAGCCGGAATGTAATTAAGCGAACGTCGTCCATAGCGCGCAAGCGGAAGATGCGCCGCTGCTGTCAAATTAAACTAGCGCTCGCCCGAGCACACTGCCGCCTCGTCGTTCCCGTCATACTGATTTATTTATTCGCCCCGAACCGGTCACGTGACGCCCGTTTATCGATGCGGGACATAAATGACGCGCTATTAAAAAAATAAATCGTATTCCCGTCGCGGAAAGGAAAAAAAAAAAAGAGCCGAAAGAATGCATGATTTTCATGGACGAGTATTCGCAATATGCACGCTAGGTGGCGCCGGAGGGGGGTGGTCGAAGTCGAAGGCAGAGCTCGCAGTGGACGAAAAGAGAAATACGGTTTAGTCCACGATCTTAGACACTGATCTCGACTAGAGAGCACAGCCGAAGGTCCAGTTTTTCGAGCTTCGTGTTTTCGCCGCAAGATATTCATAGAGATAAAAAAAATATAACCAGAACCATCGTTTCAGCTGATACAAATCGTTAACGGTTATTCGGACGTATCCGACATCTTTTGAAACGCGTGAACGATTTTCAACTGATATCGTAGGCACATGGAGAGAAAACAATTTACGTTCGATTTAGGTCGGTCACGTGACGTTGCTCGGCAACAGCGCCACACGGCGGTGAGAAAAAAAAAGGTTTGGCCACGAGACAGCCCACTCGTCGAATCTGATCGTCCTTTCAAGAACCCGCAAGACCGTCGTAAGCGTTCGGTCGTCACGGTCTCGTTAATTCGACGCCGGTACAACGTTGCGTACGCGGACTCGCTTTTGGCAATCGCCCCGCGACAATCTTGTCGCGCGTGCGAGCTCGGGCTCTTTTCGACCAGTCGCTAGTTTGCTCTCAACGAGCGCACGCTCTCTTCATTGCCCAATTGTATCGTCGACAGAGATTGATCGTAGCTCGAAGCGTTTCAAAACGTCTTCGTTAATCGTTTGAACGAAATGGCATTAGAGTTTCATTTCTAATATCGAATAGAAAATTATGCATTTTGAAGAAGGTTGCTTCACTTGCGCCCTCTTCCGGCGCATGATCAGAGAGAATACGTAATATCGAAATAAATTTGCGTTGATGGTCCGATACTCGCCCACCAACGCGCTCCCTTTCAATCCACTGAAGAGACTGACGATGAAAAGCGTTTATCGTCAGCCCGTATGCCATTCGTTACGGTGATAAGGTACAGACGTCGTTTCAGCGCAGATGCGTCTCGCGCAACTCAGAGGGCGCTGAAACTTGCCACCTCGACTTTCTTCGTCCGCCAAAAAAAAAATTTAATAATAAATATGAAAAACGATATACAAAGTATTTATCCCGTATTTTGTCTCTTTCCGTGCAGTCCAATTACCCATACTATACAACAGTAATATTTCAATGTTACAATTTTACATTTTCTCGATACGAATATCCCAACCTACGGAGTTGCGAACGCGACACAAGCGCCGCGTAGCGTTCACGAAAAAAAACACATTTAGTTCTCGTAGCTGACAACTGGCGCGTCCACTTTCATCTCGTTCTTACCACATGTCGAAACCCGACCGAGCCGTTCTCTCGTTTGCCCACGGGCCACTATACTTTCTAATCGTCCGGCTCGCGTACGATCGCTAGCGTACGTTCAGCGGTCATGAAAATCCGACGTAACCCAAATATGCGCAGTTCGACGCGTCGATTACTCTCGAAATGAGGTGAAACTTCATTGCGTGAATAATCCGTACAAGGGGAGTTTCGAGGGTGCACGAATTACTGCGGAGAGACCACACGAGGGATCAAGATGGCGAGTACGAAAATATTCACTCTCGAGCTCCCCGGCTTGTGCTCGAGGAGAATAGACTGGGATTTAGTACAGAGGCGGGTCGAAGGAGGAGGAGGGGGGGGGGGGGGGGGGGGGGGGGGGGGCCGGGGTGGGTAGTCTACTGACAAAGAGCTTCGAGGGTTCAACGCCGTCTTCGTTGAACCTCTTGGTACGTCGTTGAGTACACCCGGTTACGCGGATCCTCCTTTACCCTCTTGTCCCTCTCCATTCTGGAGAGTTCCCCCGCGGTCACGTTTTTCTCCTAACGCACCAAAGGCTTGCGCTAAAAGTGAGATACGTGGTCGGATCGTAAACGAGCACGTGTATAACGACAGCACTCTAACGTTCCGTCGTGCCAGATCTCGTACGGGAGACTCAGCGTCGGACATTCGTTCGAAATAAAAAAAAAAAGTCCGGTTCGATTCTTTTGTCGAGATCGGGCGGCTTGCATCCCAGCCGTTCGGGTTACAACGGAAGAAAAGTTCTCGAGAGCCCTGATTGGTTGTTCAGACGGATACGATATTTCTACTATACGTTTAAAAGATTTACACTGATTGTCGTGATATTTTACTTTTCGTCGTATTATTCAATGTTTTATATTAAGAATCCATATACAAATGAGAAACAAGGGAAAAAAAAATATCCACTTGATTCAACGCCGAAAGTACAGTTCAGGTTAGAAAATAACGATAGCCCTCAACAGCAGCGCCACCAGGCTATCGGCGGTGAAAAAAAGAAGTTTCGTCACAACCGACTCACCGGGCATAGAAGTCGGAGCGTTAAGTCCTGTAAAACCGTCGTACACGAATAATCTATTCGAAAAGTCAATAACTCGGGGAGGAGTGAAGACGAAGACGCGTTTTAATCCGACTCGCCGCGGGCGTAGGCTCCGAGTCGTCTTGAGCCGTTTGCGCGTACCCGCTGACTCTCGCGGTATACCGAGAATGCAAATACACGGTGAACGCGCTCTCTCGCTTCCGTGGGACAATGCCGGGTAGAAATCTTGGTGGAACGACGTTTGTGAGACGAGAGAGCCTCCTCGCGCTTCTTCCCAGACAATGAGAGTTGCGACGTTCGCTCGCGGAAACTCCTTATACGGACTGAAGCATATACCGACTCGTGTACGCCCATATATCGTTCTCTCTCTCTCTCTGTCTCTTTCTATCTCCTACACTTTTCGCGCTCGCTTTCATCCCGTTTCGTTGAAAATTCTGGAACTATCTCTCACGTTGCGTATTCATTCTTGCGAGAGATGCTTTCCAGTCGGCGTATATCGCGGAAAGACAATGGCGAGAATTGTGGCGAGGTTATTGTTACGCTCCTACGATACGTATGATCGGGAGAGAAAGCGCGTAACAACGAAAGGCCCGGTGACGATACACGTGGACGTCCTATCGTCGTTGTTTACAAGCTTCTTTGACTTTTTTTGTCATTGGACACAAGTTTCGCGCACGTTTCGATAACGTTCGTCCTACCGAGATGTCCAAGCTTGCCCTCTACGTGATTTTCGATCAATCGAAACTATCGATTAGTCGATACGTTTTTTTCAGTTTATTTTTTTTTTTTTCGAAAAACCCTTGTTAATACAGAAGGAAAAAAAGAGTGATAGTGCTTTATTCATTGAAGGTTTCCCGATAAAATAAAATATTACGTTTACTTTACCGACCGTGGATACCAACGAAATGCGCGTGATCCGCTGTCCTACACGTTACACGCACAGATGCCATGAAAATGTCGTTGATGTAATTAGTTGCTCGGGACTAATTACGCGGTGAATAAGTAATGTGGGAAAGCTTGGCGGGCGAGCTCGGTACTCGGCCTTGTACGTAAAAGATTTATCAGAGGAGACGAGGGACCCGGTGTGCTCCTATGAGTCTCTTCGAAAATCCCTCACTTTCCTCTTATCGAAAGTAATTACGTAATTACTCTCCGCGTACTGAATGTTCATTAGGGAAAAATAGGATAAAAACATTTACATCGAGAAAATGTAGTTTCGACGCATGTGCCATCTACAACGCATCGTGCGGTCAAAAATTGAACTAGAAAAAATGGACGCTGAGCGAGTCTTTCCCCACTACGGTTACTTTCCACATCCTTATATCGCGCTTGAACTTTTGATATTTCTCCGATCGTAATGAGAATCTCGATTCAAGGATGATACGATCGAAAGAAAAAAAAACTTTTCGTCCCTCGATCGGTACATTCTCATTAGTACACTCGGTACGGACTTTCGTACTTTCGCAAAAATGTTTACACCATCGAAACGACCAACGACGCAGTTAACCTCCAATTTATTCGCGCAGTGGGTAATTATTTTTCAAGCATTGCTCGACCGTTTGAAAAACATGGCATTCGACTCGTTATTCGTACTAGTTCGATATCGGGCGTTGGTGACTTTTCTCGTTCGTCCGGGACTAACAGTGGTGAGGTTATACGTCATACGACGTAATTAGTCATTCGGAGACTCGTATGTTCGGATTCCCACCAATTGTACCATCGAAAGGCCGTAACCCGAGGAGCTAATTGGTCGTAACAATGCTAAATTAGCTAGCTACAGGGAAGCTTTGATTCAACGCCTTTTTCTTTCCTCGTTCGAAATAATAGCCGAAAAGCTCGCTCGAAGCGAAGGGCTTCTATTGAAAAGCAACTCCCACCATGTCGCATCGATCTTTCCAGAGCGAGCGTTTTTACCCACCAATAGGAATCTGTACGCGATATAAAGTACGAACTGGCACGTGCGCGCGCATCTCTTCTCTCTCAATAATCATCGCGTGTATATCATTAATTGGCAATTATATTGTTAGAGAGATTTTGCGGATGTATGTAAGCGTATACGAAACGGACGGTTGTGCGGGCTAGTTCGTGCTGTCGAGACACTTGATTGGCAATTAGCGGTACCCGTGCGATTTTCCGGGCGTGTGGATACCCGCGCTCGAAACGGGTCACAGCTTGACGCTGTGTCGACGCTCGCGCCCTCTTCCGTTCTCTTGTACGGATATACGTATATTCGTCATTTCTCTAGACATCGAGAGAGTAAATAAAAAAGGATGAAAACGCGTTTCTCATTTCGTCTTGTCAGACTGCTGTTTCGTTGTCAACTGATAACGCTTACTTTTTCTTTAAAAATTCTCTTTATTCTCATATGTTTTTATTATGGCTTTGCATACGCGTGTTTGGTTACGAACTTTCGTTTCTCACCGCCGGTATGCGAGTGGCGCTGTTGGTCAGTGAAGGAATTGGACATTGCGTTTCAGCTGTTCAACGCTACACGATCGTGTAATCCGAATTGAGAAACCCAACCAATCGCTATTGTCCATCGAGGATTTGCTCTTCTCTAACGTCGCGAAGAGATTACTCAGCGAGAAAAGGGTCTTGGAATTTGTCTTTTCGTACGTAAGAATCGGCTTTGAAAGAGAACAACGAGAGGGAGAAAGATGGAGAGTTTAAAACGATGCGAGTGTGGTTCACCTGAGACTCGAATAAATGTACAACCGAGCGCCCTCTTCGGAGTTCTTGCCAAGATGGATAAACACTGCCGCGCTGAATTCAGCCGAGTACGGATCAGGAGAGACAGAGAGAAGAAATGGAATGTAGCGAAGACCGAAAAATAAAAAAAAAATCGAGCGAAAGTTCGCGGGCGAATGAGACGAAAAAGACGCCACTTGAAAAATTTCATGTTTCGAGATACGCGATAAAAGTTTCTAGACCGCAAAAATACATATAAACAGAGGAGAAAACGTATCGTGTCTCGAAACTACGTTTTTTTTTCGTTAAAAACTTTTCGTTCCATTATAGTCGAGACAACCAGCGTGATTTAAGGAAATGTCCTAAAATTTGGCTCCGAGATTTTCCTCCGAACTTTTCCGAGTGAAAAAGATAACAGAGCGTGGACCAACTATACTTGTTTTTTTTTCATGTATCGAGTCTATGTGTATAAACGATAAACCACAGACCCAGAACGATTAATCAGTCGCCGAGCAAATGAGAACCGACGAAAGAGGCTCGAGGGGCAAAGAGGATTTCTCTCTTCAGTCTGCACCTCTCGTTGCTATTCTATCCCCGAAACGATATATTTTTCGGCCATCGAGGGACGTTGAACACGGAAGGGGCGGCGATAAACTTCACACGCAGGTTACGAGGGGCGCCACCGTCCGTCATAACCGCCGGAAGAGCGAGACGCAGAGAGAGAGATAGATAGATAGATAGATATGTTTATTATGCTTTAGAAAACTACGAGACAAAAAAAAACAATATTATGTAACAACAAAATATCAAAATAAACAAAAAATAAAAAACTTTTTCTTCTCCCTCGTTCTAACTTCTAATTTCTATACTTATATACTGTAGAGGGAGAGAGAGAGAAATAGTTATACATTTTACCGCAAGAGGCGCCTCGGACTTCGGCGCATGCGCATTTCTTTCGTAAAAAAACGTAAACTCTGTCTCGTAAAACGCGTGTGAAAGTATCAACCACTGTCGTTATCAACGGAAATCGTAAATCGAGACCACTCTAAGACTAATCGATATCAGGAACGTCGCGATAAATCAAACAATATCGTCGAGCTTTTTCGACGTGTCCTACGAGTATATTCCATCAAATTGAGACGAATGGGGCTGAATCGGCGTTTCCGAAGAAGCGTGAAAAGTGGGGAGGAAAAAAAGTGCGGGTTCCCGCGAATCACGCGAGTGGCGCTCTCGAGGGCCGATTCTTTCCCTGACTCGGTCCAACAATCGTCGCTCGATTCTGCGCCCCTCGGGCATTAACATACTCCTTGCTAAGCTGAAAATCGACACGCACCGAAACTCCCCCCCCCCCCTTCTGCTAACCACTCGAAAACACTCGCCCGTCATTTCTTCTGGAAATAACGTGACGACGGAAAATGCTGTGAGATTCGAATGCCGAACTTAATCGAGTCAATTTTCTTTCGGGTCTCTATTCGACCGTGAAATACAATTTTTTTGGTTGGAAGAGGAGAGGCGGGGGGGGGGGGGGGGGGGGGATTGTTTGGGGGTGGTATAGTGGCCCGGGAGTGGTGGGGGAATATTTTTGCGATTATATATTTGCCATGAATTGTTGAAGTATAAATTGACAAAGTAAGAAATGTAAAAAAAAAATGCACTCTTAAGAAAAATCCCTGCGGTCGTATCAGTGCGGCATTTCCCTGGGGACTTTTTGGACCACGGCTTTCACATCCCCGCGGCATATTTTCATAATGAGCCTCCGCCAAATATAATTTCCCCGAGGAAACCAGATTTTAATGAAACGGCCAAGAAAATGTCCGGTGAATGCGGTGGAATGTGGGGTTTTTCCAGTGGCATACTTTTTCTCAGCGTTCTCTTTTTCCTCTACTTTCATTAATATTTTGAAACTTTTCTTTCTACTTCAACACGCGTCCCTTGCGATCTTAATTTATAATAACATAATTTTATTGTCTCATAAATCTGCGTTTCGACGTTTCCGTCATATTACTATTCCATTCGCTCAACCCGGCCATTTTCCTCGTCCTCTTTTGCATCTGCACGAATTTAAACGAGAATTAACCACGAAACCGTTATTTCTTATTTTGCCACTCGGCCGCAAGAGAGAGTGCGGCGCCACCTATCCATTGGCGCCATTAGCGCGGTGACAAATATTTACGCGCGCCCCCTACCTGCAGCACTCGATTTCGCTTGCTCGTAGTTGGAAACATCTGTGTCCCTCCGTCGACTCAAAACGAAACCTCTTCGGGATGATTAACGGACACCGCCAGCTTCTCTCCGTTCAGGCTGGCTTTCAGTTGCATAATGCACCACGATGTATACACGAGATGCGAGCACGAGTACGGCGGTGGTGTACGGATGGGTACATTACTACTCCCGCCATCTAGTGCGGCACACGTGCGAAACTGCACGGACCAAAATGACGTAGATGGGGATTATAACAGGCCGAAGTAGAAGACTGGGGGGGGGGGGGGGGGGGGGGGAAAACTTGTAGAGAGTAGCCGATAATCTTTGTGCAGGATATAGCTTACGAAGATGGCGCGTCTAAAGCCGCTTACAGTTACCAGAAGACAAGGTAGCTGCGGAAAGTTTGCGGCTTCCCCCCCCCCCGCCCTCTTCGTTGGATCAGCGAAGTATGGGCGCCCGGAAAATTCGCCGTGAAAGAAGTGGACGTTTGGAAGCATCGATAACCGCAACTGACCCACATATTGGCATTTACAAATTGTCTCGAGCCACATTAGTGTTCGGTCGCACAGCGGGCTGAAAAACGGTGAGAATGGTAGTTCGGTAGTAGTCTCGTACTCTACTGATGAAAAATGTCATGTTCGTGTAAAGTAGGAATATTCGTGTTTACGAGTTTCCTACTCGATGAGAGCGCTTGGTATACGGTTTATTAGGGTTGACGCGGTACGAGTAGGAGGGAGGGGGGTGGTTGTCAGCAGCCGTTGCACCCGGGATAGGGTGAGTAACGCAGAAAAGAGAAATTGTAGTTTCAATTAAAAGGTACGCGGTGGCCTCGAGTTTACGGCCTGTCTCGTACTCGAAGGAGGAAGAAAAATAAAGGAGACGAGATCCGAGCGCGGAGGGAATTCCAGTGTGCACCGACTCCCTCTACACGGACGTCTCAAACTTTAATGGAATTTGCATTTCCACGGAATTTAAAGCTGGACGGAGAAACACTCCGCTACTCGAACCAGGCGCTGCTTGTTCTCTTTCTCTCTCTTTCTCTCTTTCTCTCTCTCTCTCTCTATGTTTCGATACTCGCTCATGCGCTTTGCCACTCCGCCGAATGGTCGTCGATCCGACGAAAATTGTATGTGCGTATATCGTTAGGGCGTTCAGAGCTCAGGTGGAACACAGCGCTACCGTGGCCAACAACGGAACTTTGTTTCTTCGTAAGATCGTGTATTTTTTCTCGAGATTTTTTTCGGACGAAACTTCTTTTTGGACACGACTTAAAAATCGTACTTAGTCTAACCAATACTATACTGATCCAGCGGAACCTAAAACACTCGGGATGTCACGTGGTGGCGCCACTTTCCAGAGTCCGATGAAATTCGTCAAAAGTACGGTGGTTCGAGCACGGAGTCTCTTTGTCTCCAGCGCGTGGCTCGGTCGAGCTACGAAAAGCAGTTTCGAGTAGGGAAAGGATCGTTATCTCGTATGCGAGCCGCGATTGCCTCGTCCATATTCGCACACACGGTTTGGACAAGGGTTTTGAAGAGCGCGGACCTCTCGTACGCGATCCTCCAGCCACTGCCATATGCTTCTCGTGTACGTGGGTTCCAACGGTTTTCTGACCCGAGATGGCGACTCTGTCGAGTCTCGCGTCAAGGGAGGTGGGGGCTTAGACCTTTCGGACGCTATTTCGTAGCTAACGAAACATTAAAACGTGCACCTACGATGGAACGTGTCTGTCGGGCTTCCGAAGATTTACAACTAAACGTGTCATCGTGGTTTGCGAGGGAGTCTTCGACTCGTCGCAGATAAGACATAAAAGTGGGGAGAATACCCCAGGGGAGGTTATAATCCAATGGAAGGATCTGTATTATTCGCCAACCCTTGCGATTATCAACACCTCATTAAATTCGGGTCCCTGGCAGGGAGAATTCAAGAATGACGTAACTCGATGCAGCGGTTTTCAATCGCACTCTCGAATCTTTACGAATTCCCCATTCGCAGAAAAGCGAAAGAAACATTTGGCAAATAGTG
This sequence comes from Ophioninae sp. B BG-2022a, assembly GCA_030522765.1. Lineage (NCBI taxonomy): Eukaryota > Metazoa > Arthropoda > Insecta > Hymenoptera > Ichneumonidae > Ophioninae sp. B BG-2022a. The sequence continues at coordinate 26,697 of JAPYZJ010002074.1, forward strand.
CTATTGGTTGATGGAGGGGAGTGGGGGGTGGGTCACGTGACGATCCAGTTGTCGACATTCAACACTTTCGCGACCACCAGTGATTCTTGCCAAACTCGTGTTCACTCGCGACGACTATTTCGATCGGAAAGCTTAAATAGAAAAAGAGAAGGAAAATCATGCGACCGTGGACTCAATAATCTGAATTCGTTTTCCATTTGAACGACGACCCTCCGTGACTCCAGCCGTCGCGCCTCGTTCCTCGAACGTTTCCACCACTTTTTTTTACACCTCTATCTGTGCTTGGCTAAACGAGTCTATTTAGCCTAACGAGTACTTAATCGATGATTTACCGGGTGTAAGCTCAATCGTGCGAAGAGATAGGCGTGGCGCCCTCTCTCGGCTCTTCTCGCTGAGCACGGCCTCGGGAGAGTGCGAGCGGTGACCGAGTGCGCAAATTTCTCGACATCGTTTCGATCAGCTCGGGAGCGTTGCTTTTTTGCTCTTTCGCTTCGTTCGTCGCGTTCCAACTAGAGAGGCTATTTCTTTTTCTCCCATCCCCTCTCGTCGTTTTCGCTTCGTTCCTTCGAACGTGCGGGCCCCGCTGTTCTTTTTTTTTTCCTTTCTTTCGCTGCACAGGGAATTGAAGTTTGCAGTTTAAATTACGGAATAGAAAAGACTCTTTCTCTCCTCGTATTTTTCGTGCGCGTGACTCGGGTTTTTTCACTCTCGATTGATGGATGGGAAAAAAGAACGGTATTAGAGGTCTTGAAACGACGGACGAATTCGATTGGCTGCGCCGGTGGGTATAAGCGGAACTTTACTTTTCTCACCGCCGTCGATGCGTGGCGCTGTTGGCGGATATCACGTGACTGGAGTAAACCAATCAAATTCTTGTATATCTATTAAACATTGTTTATGACCGTATTAAAATTGCGATTACGTCACGATAATTAACAATTACATTTAAATCGTTAAAATGCTGCTTTGGTTATATCATCGAAAGCCAGAAATTCCAAACTTCCTCCTTTCGTCCTTCGCACCGACTCATTCCCGAACCCGTCGATAACTGTCAAACGTCCGAATGATTTTCGACGCAGAGATGTTTTACCGTCAGAGTACATAGATACGAGTAAAAGCAGATAGGCCACGCTAGAGGAATGGGTTACGAGAGTTTTCACGAGTGAAGACTCGACAAGGAAGGTGTCGCGGTTGCGGCTTCTTCCCGAAGCTTCCGCTAGAGAGAGAGAGAGGGAGAAACTGCTGGCGAGTCACGCGACGAAGACCATCTTAGCATAGTTCGAAACTTGGGGCTTCAACGAGTCTCGGATGGGACGAAGTTTCTCGCTCGGTGTTCGCGACCATGTTCTCGACTTTTTTCAACCAGCGATGTCTATCGGCCCCTGCGTGTGCACCCTTGAAACCGTCTCGAACGCTGCCACCGCGCGAACGTCAGTTCTTCGCGTCAGCGAGGAGACTCGCCCGGACGGAATCTCAAAATTTCAACGTCGCGGCAGGCTTCATCTCGGAGATCGATAATAACGAGATTGACGGGTGGTCCGTAAGTTACGACGAAGATGTCTGGAAGCGGTTCCGATAGCGCCACCGTCGCCCCCCTCCCCTCCGTCAACAGCCAATCAACGTCCCGAATGTCGAAATTGTCAGAGAAAACTTCTCGGTCCAATTAATGTAAAAATAGTATGCTATTTAAAGGTCCTTAAAATAAATATATTTTTTAACTTGACTTTTCGAAGTGTTCACGTATATCTGACGTCACGAAGCAACGGGAATGATGCAAATGGGTTCTGATCTGCTCGTGTTACGAACTAGCTGTAAAAAAGCAAGAAAGGTGGCGGGTACACCGCACCCGTTTGTGTAATCCTCTACCAAGATCCAATTACTAAACCCCGCGCACGTTCAACCTCTCAATTGCCACCTACGCTTTTATTCTTCACCGGTGAAGGTTCTCGTCCACCGGGAACATTTTCTTTTTCATTATTTTTATATACGGTTCCGCGAAGCGCCCCCTATGTCACTTCCGGCTTGGATCGAGAATCCGATCGGCTTTTTCCGGCTTACTCGTATTTCCTTCCTCCGTCAACGAACGGTTCCTCCAAACCGAGTTGGGTGCTTTTTCAATATTGAACAAAATATTATTATCGATTTTGAGTAAAAATAGATTTTTTACTAAAACATTCATTTTTTATTTGTGAGAGAAATTGGGCGAAGAGAGAAGCGCCATCTCGTGAGAAAAGAATGCAGAAGCCGGATTAATCTGGATCGTACTCTGGATAGTCTCTTCTTATTCTCCAACATTTTGTATACATATGTACGAAAACCGCAACTGGATTGCGGTCCTCGTTGAACGTCTATTCCAAATCTGTTTCGCTAAGCCGGAGTCTACGAAACGCGAAGTGCTCTCCGGCACGGATTGAGAAAGGGAGCTTGTTCTACGGTCTCCGTTCTCTCTCTGTTTCGACGATCCTTCTCTTGCGTCCCTTTCCCCCCTTTCTCGACCCTTCGGCGTTTTATTGCCTACTAAATCGCGGCTGCTTTAATCGTTCAAAAAACTATTTCGAAAAAGCTTTTGTTTAAAAACCGTTTTTCAAGCTTTTTTCCGAAAATATATTTCTCGAACTTTCAATTTCCAAAAACGTGAAACGTTGGAGAAAAAGAAGCGAATCGAAAGAAAAAGCAAAAAACGAGAGGAAACTCGCATTCTTTGGTAATTACGGTAAACGACCGCTAGGGTAGAGCGCCACCGTCGAGAATCGTGGCTCAGGCGTGCTTAGCCGTTTCGTTACGAGACAACTACGAGATATTAATACACGTCGTGATAAATTGGTTCGAAGGTATGCGGTCGAATCAGTTTGGGTGAGGCTCGTGTTCACCACGGCCTAGACCAATCCGGTAGATATCAATTTCGCGCTGGACGAAGCGTCCCTTTCCTTGGCCGCAGTCAGTGGTTGATATATCCCCCCACCCCCTGCCAAGCTTCCTGGTCGACGCTGATTATGGATTAGCTGTAGGGTAGCAAGGGGTCAGAGACACCTCCGGCGTAGGTGTCGTCCGCGTATGGGTGCGCATGCGCGTTTCATCTCGCGAGCCGATTCCCTCTCTTCGTCATCGATACATCGGCGATAGAGAGTTTCGAGCCTGTCGCGTCTTGTCTATTCTGATCCAAAGTTCATCCGCTTGGGAAAGACGCGAGATGAAACGCTCGAGAAACGATCGAAAAGATAGACCACACTGCCATCTATTGCATCAATGTTGACTCGTCGAGAACGTAGCACAGGATCGACGTATACTTTTTTCTTTTCGCGAATCAGATTTATGCGTTTTCTTTCGTTCGCTGTTGATCGGCTTTTCTTTCCGTCGAACGATTACGAGTCGTATCGCTCGAACTAATCGAGCATGAGAGGGCCACGTCAAGAACAGAAAATTGCCCCTTGGGTGAAAACGTTGCGACGGGTGGATTTTTCTCTTGGATTGCCAGAGAGAATTCCACAATTATGAAGATCGGAAAGTGGGGGAAGAATCGCTCAGTTATTTTTGCAGGTACAATATTTCGCCGCGTGGCGTCGCACTGTTTCGGTCTTGAACACGGCCCTTGCGCGTTAGACTGCATTTTCTCAATATGAATAATCATATTTCTTTTTTTCGCGAGAAACGATATATGAAAATAAAGAGAGAAAAAAATTGAGTAATTATGGACTGAGATAAACGACTCAACGGAAGAAGAAATTATCCATACTCCGATGAAGCAAGATCGCGACACCGGAGCTTGCACGAATATACAGATGGCGTTGCGCACCGTGAATGACGAAACGCTCGTGGTATCCGCTGTTTCTGGACGCGTCGTCCCGTCGCCACTCGGAATAACCTGGAAAATACGTGTTTCAATGCCAAAACCGAGATGGATTATTTTTCACGCTGCGAATTGGCCGCTCCGACTGACTGGACGTGTATCAAAGACGCGCACTGGGAAAACGGCGAGTTGAGAAAAGTTGGGAATGGATAAGCACAGGAGAAGCCTTGGGCCACTGGTATAAATACGAGGGCGCGCGTCCATGTCTAGATGGCGCGCGGGTGTGTGAGAAACCTCGAAATATTCGGCGTGGAAATGAGCCACGGCAGGTGCGATGAGCGATTACATCCCGTGGCTCGCGTCGTCGTGGGTGTGACCTCGAATTATGTCCTTCTTTTTACAAAACTCGTGAAACGTCCGAAAATCTTGATAATTGATGTCCGCGACGCGAAATCACGACTGAGATATTCATTTCTCAAACAGCAACGAAATCGTACACGCTTTTGTAAGACAGACGGCTTAATTCCAGTTTTGAAGTCTGTTTGACAAAAGCGTGTACGAAAAAGCGTAAGGGTATATTTTTGCTTGAAACTGATAAAGGTTAGGTTCAAAGGCTGAGAGGTGGGGGAGGGATGGAATTGTACGTGGAATGGTACAGCAGGTGGTCGCCAAAAGTGGCCATCCACCCAAAGTCCAAGAACTCGTAGCGAAACCACCCTTTCTCTAACCCACGTTCGAACGCAGGAACGAGTCCGAGAAAAGAGAGGAGGTTGCGGCACTCGCCGTTATTATAGGCGAACGTTTCGCAATGGTCTCAGTCGTGGTCCGCAGCTTTTCGCTAGATTAATTTAACCGCCTCATATTTCGCTAGCAGATCCTCGCTGGTATAGCCCCCCCGCCTCCTGGCGGCTAGAATACGAAGACCATTAGTGCGATTCGACTAACGAAAGTGGACGCCACTGGTCTACCGTGAAATTCGTTCCAACAATTCTTCGTACGTTCTCGAAAAACTCTGCGATATTCGTAATCAGCGATAAATTCCACATCGCAGGTGATTCGGTAAAGTAAAGAGAAAAGTCGACGTTCGTTTCTTCGGTCAATGCGTTTTCATGTTTGGTTGAGAAAACAAAGATTTCCGACTCGAGAGAATATTTTTACCGTCGGTGAAGAATCAATCCCGAGAGGATGCCTGTAGAGTTACGAATCTCATTGGCGAAAGGATCGCGGTGCGAATTCGATCGCGACGGATGCGAATATCCTCGCGAGAGATGCAGGGCGATTCGAAATATACGACTATCGATATTCTTATCTGTTTCCATCCAGTTGTTCTCGCGTTGGCTCCGGTCACGCATGCGCACGACTGCGGACCTATACGCGGCATTAGGATGGATAAAAATCACGGCGTATTCGGCGAATACACGACGGGGACGCAGCCGCGGTTATCTTTCACGCGGATGCATGTTTATTGCTACATTAGAGGGATAAGCAGGCAGGATTTTCTTCCTTTGCTCGAGGATTTCGGATCAACCGGTAAAATATTCCGTTCCCGTACGTCACCTTATTGCACACATTGGTTCGCTGTTAAAGCTGACTTCTCGATACTAGCGACATCATGATTTCTGTTTCAATAGTGGAACCACCACCAACACTCGAATTTCATCGAGTTTCCAAACCTGATTTTAGTTTTAAGGCTTTCACGGCGCTTATCATCATTTTGAAAAGTTGTGGCTTCCGGATGGATGCCGTGTCTGCATCATCAGGGCTGAGAGCTCCGATACTGAAGCTCCCGAACTTCAGGTCTTCCTTATATAGTTGCAGTCATCGTTGCGGATCACTGCACTAGCCAATCAGATGTTTTGATTCATCAGCTGGTCAATTAAAACATCTGATTGGCTGGCGCAGTGATCAAGAACGATGACTGCAACTATATAAGGAAGACTTGAAGTTCGGGAGCTTCAGTTTCGAAACCTGTATGCAAGACCACGAACCCAATTCGACGTTATTGTTGATCGAATCGAAACGTCAGAAAATGGCTCGTGGAGTCAAACTGGAAGCGAACCGGAAGCGAGTCGTCAGGCTGTCGCACGCTGGGTCCACCACTGGCTATATTAATTCGTAATGGGAAAACGATTACTGGAGGGGGTGGGTGAGATCGCGGGTGGATATGAGCTTTGCCCTTCGCGCAAAGCTCGTCGTCCCGCTGACAGTCGCACGCGCGACCTGGCCGTGATTAATAATCATCGTCCTTGGCGCGTACTCGGTTTGACGCTACCTCCCTTCCGGTACTGACCACATAGTCGGTATACTATCAGTCCAACCGAGTCCTCCGAACTTCCCACTCTCACGTATCGTGACCAGCGAACGGAAGACCCACGACGAAAATCCAAACTTCCATAAACAGGAATGCGAAAACGAAAAGAGCGAGACGATGGGATGTCGGGGGAGGGGGGTTTGGGGTAATCCTGATAATTTTAATATACGTTCGCGCCTCGGCGCATAGTTGGAGAGTTGGGTAAACTCTGCCGGCGAATGGGACAATCCCGAATACCGCATAGATCAAACGCTCGGGATCGCTTATTCTTACCTTGCGGGATGGAAACACGCTCGTGCGTTGCGCAATCCCCATGGATCGGAGTTTCGCACGATCCACCCACTACGAGAGACCATCCAGACCCCATTGTCCTCGAAAACCGGCTAATTTACGATCCTATTAATTGCGCCCGCGAAGGTCGCGCCACCCTCAAGGGGTGGCGTATTATCGAAACTCGAAGTACCGTTCTATCCGCAGAAGTACTTACTGGCATGAGCCTGGACTCGTATTTTTTTTTTCCGACGGAAAAATGTGCAAACTGTACTTACCGTAACGATTATACGGGGGTTATTCTCGCAGGAACGTTTTCACAAAGACAACGTGAAAAAACAAACTTCCGTAGAAAAAAAAAGTATTTCGCAGCGGGTCGAATCACGTTGATGGAAAAGACGAGCGGTTGTTGCTCGCGCCCGGAAAAAACGGTGGTGAAGTTTGCTACGTTTACCGCAGCGCGACGCTGGTGTCGTCCAGTCGAAAATTGAGCGTGACGCGGGTCGCGGCTCGAGCCAACATTATGGATGACACTGTCAACGACAGAGGGCAACGAAAGAAAGAGACGAAACGAGCGACAGAAATGCAAGAGAGAGAAAGAGAGGGTGAGGGAGGAAGAGGAGGCGGGTTGGAGGGCTCGCGCACGGCCGCGCGCGCGTCAGAGCTCCTGAACGCGGAGTGCACGAGACATCGAATAATTCATCCCTCGTTGCGAGAGAACGCGAGCGCGGTTGGTCGCTCCCCGACGTGTGCTCTTCCCCAGTCGTCTATTACTGTTGATGCTGATACTCCTGCGAACAGTCGAAAAAAACACGAAATTCGTGAAAGCACGCGTTTTCAACATTTCCAGTCAAACAAAATGGCGGATGCGTTTTTCTAGTTTTTGTAGCGAGGATAAGGTTAGAGATGTTCAATGAAGATTAACTCACGATCTCCTGTATAGGTGGCGGCACGACTAGCGCCGATACGTATAAGGGGAGGGGGGAGACTTCTGGACACTGCTGCACCTGTTGCCAACGTTCCGCATAATTCGCGCACACGATACACATTCCTCGGCAACGAAACTGCTCTGAAAATCGTAAAGCCCAGAAATCGAAATATCTGCGAATCTATGCGTGACGTTTTTTTTAGCGTATGAATATGTACACGTTTTCGGCACTACTGAAGCGCCACTAGAAGGCCGACTCGTCGTGTGTAGAATTCTAACCTCCTTTACAGATCCGTATGGGAAATCTGGTATTATGGTTATATGTAACGGTTTTGCGATAACGAAACAAAAAATAACACTTTATCGGTGCAAATATTTCGCGGCTTTCCATTGGCATGTGACTTTACGCGAACAAGAAAAGAAAGGTTAAGTATGCTGGTCACGTAGCTCGAGGGGATTCGAGATCTCGACGAGCGAGAGAGATAGAGAGAGAGAGAATGAAAGAAAAGTGCACGATATCGGACGATAACGCACGCGAACTCCAGAGGGCGGCGCCGCCAGCAATTTTTTTCCTCTCCTCACCAAACCGAGTATATCGAGCCAAGGAAATAATATTCGGAAGAAAGATATTCTTCCCGGCCATATCTCCTACCCCGTAAAAGTGAACTCGCGCGCCATACTCGACTCTCGTAAATCCTCCGCGAGGCGACATTTCTCCCTTTTTCTCATTCCCCGCCAGCCACCGGTCTTTTATTCTCTTTTGTTTATCCCTTCTTTTTTTTCCGTAACTGTATATTCTCGAGCTTGAGAGTGAAGAGTGAAAGAGGCGGAAGCAAGGATCCCGTCAACGTTTCCCTGGATATTTATTCCCGTATAATCGCACAGCTAAAAATCGTTAGCCCCGTCGCGCACTCGAGACACGAAAGAACCACGGTCTCCCGAGCTACGGAAATTCTCGTGCTGCGAAAACTTTCTCGAGAGAGCGGTGCATTATCATGGATTCGGACCCTGAAACGAAGCTAGCATCTGATTGGCGGCCGGTGGGCATTCCAAAACTTTATTTTTTCACCGCCGCCAAGCGAGTGGCGCTCGTGACGCGTCTCATGGAACTAACGAAAAGCGATCGTAAATTTTAATAACGGTTTTCAATGCTCAATTCCACGTACTCTAATGAGGCAAAATAATTTGTGGTCGGTTTAGAGCTTATGCCTATGACGTTCTAGAAACAGCGCCAAACGACGGCGGCGGTGAGAAAAGAAAGCTTCGACACTAACCAACCAGCGCACCAATCAAAATCGTCCGTTCGGCGGGATCAGGGGAACTAATAAGTCATCCTAGAAACAGCGCCAAACGACGGCGGTGGTGAGAAAAGAAAGCTTCGACACTAACCAACCAGCGCACCAATCAAAATCGTCCGTTCGGCCGAACAGGAGAAACTAATGTAAAGCGATCAAACATTTTTATATTTTCTACCGCCTGTATAGAGAGTTAAAAAATTTGTGAGGTTATGTCGATTTTCTACATGTCCTAATGAAACGTGTCGTTGCCGATGTTCGTTGAGGGTGCGCGAACGAGCGTGCGGAATCGTCGCGTCACGGTGCACGAAGATAAGCCGTGTCGAACGCATCGTCGAACGACCAGAGACGCGTACACTTCCGCAGCAGTCGCTACAGAGCGACGAGAACGTATCTTTCGTCGACAGCCCTCTCCCCTCCCTCCCCTCTCTCTGTCATTTTGCGTTATTGCGCGGAAGCTTGATAACGTTTGCGACTAGCACCCATAGGATTCGAAATGCGATGAAAAGCGCGAAGGGCGATTTGTACACGCGCTCGAACGAGCAATAACCCGCTAAAAATGTTTGGACACACGAAATCTCACTTCGAGCGAAACAAACGAGTGAACAGAACGAGCGATAACGGTTTGGGGAAGGGCGCATCGGTTTTGGCCGTTAGAGGACGTACTTAGCGCGACTATCTCTCTCTCCTCTTTCTTTCTCTCTCGCACTCTCTACGTCTCGATTCAGCGAGAAACTAGCCCGCGACTTTGACCGCAATAGCGCGTTACGAAAGGCAGAAACGGGCGGAAGCACGGTAAAGGCTGTTTCTCACTGTACTCTCAGTTTCCGTTTCAGTCGCGAGAAATATTATTGGCTGTGAATAAATGGACGTGCGCGCACGTTCCGTTTACACGTGTCCACTAATTCACAGCACGATCTTACGAATCCGGAAAGAACGATAGTCGAGTTGGAGTCGATTAGCGTCCACTTGTTACCAATTATTCAGACGTATCGAATTTTTTGTTTTAACGGGTTTCAATACTCAGTCCCGCGGACTCTAATAAAAAATTTTTGTCGGTCTAGAGCGTAAGAATATGACATCCTTCAATATCGTCACACGATTATAGCCGTGAGAAAAGAAAGCTTCGAGCACTAACCAACCAGCGCACCAATGAAAAACGTCGGTTTTCTAACCAACCAGCGCACCAATCAAAATCGTCGGTTCACTAAACCCAGCTCACGGATCGAAATATCTACTATTTCGCGTAGATTTTGGAACCGACGATTTTGATTGGTGCGCTGGTTGGTTAGTGTCGAAGCTTTCTTTTCTCACCGCAGTCATCGTGTGGCGCTCTTGCATGAAAATAATTGTCAGCCTCAGAAAAATTGTTTCGGCGTTCTCCTAGCTTAATATTTCTCTCAAAAGAAAAGCGTGGGCAAAATTTCAACTTTGTCGATCGAGAAGCTTTTCGGAACTTTAACCTAGTATATCCCGCTTCCTGTTTTGTTTTGGGCGAAAATCGTGGCACACAGGTCGCGGCCGAGAGTACATAGGAAAGATCGCGGACAGCGAGTCTCGGCACGTCGAGCGGGGGTGTGCTGCGGCGGTGGTGGGCAAGCGGCGGCACGCGCGCACGAAACCGGCGTGTCGCGCGCGCGTCTCGCTCAGTTACGAAGCGAACGTCGCGCGACGCGGCCGAAACCCGTAACCCCCGCCGATAATTTTTCTCGCTCTCTTTGGAAGCTCTCTCGATCTACCGTCCCTCGCTGGCTCCACCACCCGCGAGTCTCAACGTCAACGCGCGTCGATCGCGCGTCCGTGTTCGTGTCCGCGCACGTACGAGAGTGCACGCGAGCAGGGAACGACGCGACGATGCAACAATAGGGTTGCGCTCATCGATCGGGCAACCGGAAACAACTCGACCGGAAGTACACGTCGAGGTGTAACCCAAACACAAACCCAAACAAACAAATTCGATGCTTACGGATCGAGGATTATCTCGAATCGATCAACGTTCAATTACATAACCTCAAACTCGGCAATATGATTATTATACACCGAGCGCGCAAACTCGCTACGCCGTCGCGGCTGCGTGCGAAAAGTCATCCCGCGGCAAAAACGAGAACTAACGAATCACTGAATTAAACAAAGCGACGGTTATCCGGTTGGTAAAGACCAAACGAGACGACTCTTCAACCACTTCTAGCATACGTCATCGAACAAATGTTGATACTGACGGGAAAACCGGTAACGGGGATTCAAAGGTTAGAATCGTGTGGAACGGTGCGCGGTGTTTGAGCAGTGCCACCTGTGAGCGCCAACGGGTCCCCGGTGTTAGTGTCGGGCGACATCGAAATATTTTTGCACAGTGGACACCAGTCGGAGATCGCGTACCAAGAAAAACAGCGAAGCATCTCTCGTCCCGTGGAATTAATAAGGAAAAGCTATCGGGGGACATAAATCGTTTGCTACTGATTCCCGGATCGGGATATTACGAGGTACGTCGATAAAAAAAAAAGTATAAATCGTTTTTCTGTGGACCGAGTCCACGAGACGTGCTAGTTAATGCTCGCCGTAATAGAACAGGTTTCTCCATGAAAATCCGATCTAGCGATCTGCAGTGCGCAATCTCCATATAATATTTTTTTTCAGATATTGAATAAAAAAAGACCGAATTACATAAAATTGCAGATATTGATATACATATAAAAATGCAAAAAATATTAATACAGAGAATCGTTTGAACGAGAGTTCGCGAATTTTTTTAAATCGCCGAAGGTCGCAAAAAAGGTTTTGCGAACTTTCTGCTTCCGAACGACGCGACGGGTAACCGCAATGCGGTAGAAAAAAAAAACAATGGAGAATCGCGACTCCGGGGAATACGCAACGATCGTACATAACCTCAACGGAACAAGCATTTGTGCGACCTCGCAACGGAGATTCTGAATGAAACGCGTGATACGCGGGAAAGGATCGAGATGCGAAACGAGCATTGAATAAGACGACGAAAAGTGGTAGGTTGAGATATGCACATGTGCAAATATATGCGTATACCAGCTTGGACCAAAGTGGGAAAAAAAGACGAGTTGGAAATTGCCGGGAGTTCTCGAGCGCGCGCTGCAACGAATAAACGGATGGTGGTCCGAACTCCTAGCAACCCGGGAAAAAGAGAAAGAAGAGGGGGATCGAGAGTGGCTCCTCGGTTGGCGAGTACTTGCGGCTACCGCCGACTGCGCCGAGATGAAGAATGATGAGAGAGCTCTCGAGCGTCCACCACGACCGACGATTCGACTCTCCAAACGGAAGAAAAAAAAAAAAACAAGTCAAAGGATTTTACTCCGCTGTGGCGGTCGTCCCGTTACCGAATTAACGCGGAGTTTGATAGAACGCAAAGAGGCTCGGGTTTACGGATGACCAATTTGTCTCTTCTGAGGAGAGAACGAAAATTGGCTTATCTCGGTTTTACAGAGCCAGTTGGCAACGAGATAGTAAAAGAGAGTGAGGGAAGTCGGACTACCAGTGGGACTAGGATTAATTAGAGCTAAGAGGATTTATCGGGACGAGTCAATTTCGTCGCCATATTTAGATTTTCCTGTTTCGTGCTTTTATTTCTATATTTCTGCTTCGTATTTTTTTTTTTTTGCCGAATCGCGTTAGGTAATCACTTCCGGTTTGTAGAAATCGGCTTTTTCATTGGCTCCGAGTTGTAGAAGGTTGCTTGTGCTGGGAACGATTCTAGAGAGGAAATAAGCGAATGAGACAGCGCCACGCCGTTGTCGGCGGCGAAAAAAGAAAGCTGCGGCACTGACCCACCGGCGCGCCAATCAAATTCGTCCTTTCGTAAATTCGCTTGCAAAACGCTTTTATTTCTATACTTCTGCTTCGTATCTTTTCTTTGCCGATTCGCGTTACGTAATCACTTCCGGTTTGTAGAAATCGGCTTTTTCATTGGCTCCGAGTCGAAGGTTGCTTTTTGTGCTGAGAACGATTCTAGAGAGGGAATTAGCGAATGAGACAGCGCCACGCCGTTGTCGGCGGCGAAAAAAGAAAGCTTCGGCACTGACCCACCGGCGCGCCAATCAAATTCGTCCTTTCGTAAATTCGCGTGCAAAACGGATCGTGGCTTAAACCACGCTGGGCAAGGACAGAGAAATCGGTAAGAACCTTTCCGCGTTGGGGTGGAGACACGAAACGAGGAAACGAGGAAAACGAGCCAGTCGAGGCGTCGTAACACGCGGAAGCACGACATTGACAGTCGTGCGGTTTCGCGGTAACGAGAATGAGCGAGCTGCCTGTTTCGTACCCGCTTATGCGACTTTGACGCTCCCGTAGTCCTAGCTTCGTTTCTCTCTACGATAAATTTAGACGACATCTGGTCCGTTAAGTCCCGGCGAACGATGCACCTATCCCAAATATTACATAACCTCTGCACGTTTTTCGTTGTTCCAGCGGATTTCACGAATTCGAGGAATTTAGATGTTTTTTTTATGATCGAAATTGAGAATTAGGGTGAGGGCAGTAACGAGTAATCGCTTTTATAAACATCTATATATGTATAAACATAAGCGTGGTTGAGATTGGTCGCTAATAGCGCCATCTACTTCCTTTATTGAATACTTCCTTTTCGAATTTATCGAAACTACAATTTTCGTTAACTTTTGGGTTTGTTTGGGTTTGTTAAAAAAAAACGGCTTAAAATCAAACGAACCCAAACGAACCCAAACAAATTTCGTAAACCTTTACGAAATTTGTAGTTTCGGACTATTAAAATTCGGAATTTTGAGCCATTTGGTCAATCGAAGTTCGGCTTTCCTACTCCACCCCATAAAGAACAGTAATTCCGAAATCCAAGGATTCTGTTTTTTATCATACGTCCTTCCAAAACTTCCAACAATTAAGGCGATTGGTTATACTTTCGAAATGACGTATCTCGTCGCTCGAAAAAAAAAAAAATCGTCCCGCAAGGGATTGAAAAGTATTCCAACAATTTGGTGATCGAGGCTCACGAAGTAACGAGAGTTAGTTTCGTATAAAAATATTTTCCATCGGCCGAAAGACCGGAATAAACGAACAAAGAGGGGACGTGGGGATGACGAAGTTCCACAGGAATTCTTTGGATGAACGAGCGCGCATCGAGCTTTGAAAAAAATCAAGCCCTCCGGACTCTCTTGACGTATATACCCCTTGTGTTCGGGGCTCAACATTTTATCGGACATTTTTTGAGCTGACTCGTTCGGTCGTCACTCGTCGCGCGTACGAAACAGCCTACCAAAAGTAAATGAAAATCAAATACGCCAACGATCGCGGTTCGAACCAGCGGAAAGTGAAAATTATTCAGCGTTGCGGAGTTTGTTTCCGGGTGTAGGAAACTTGAAAAAAAAAAGCCGTGACTCTGTTCGCGAGAGTTGTAAAACAGAGAACAGGAATCCGTACGCGACATATTTTTCCGACGAGAAACGGAAGAGAAGGAAAAAAGCGTTTCGCTATTCCATCCCAAGAAAGACGAAGAAAGAGAGTGGGCTTTGTCCTCGAGAGATCCTTCGAACAAAGTACGTCTCTCCGAGAGTCTGAACGGGCCAACTCGTAAATATCGCGAATCCCTCGCGTGGTACGCAGCTCCTAGTAGATCCGAGACAACATCTGCGGAAATAGAGTCTGATAAGATCGTGTACGGCTAAACTTGAAACCTATTTGATATTCGGGACTAAAAATAGCTATACGCGTATTTTGTATGATCCAACCAAATGATCACCAATAATCATCCAGATAACTCCATTATCAACAATTTCCGCCTTCCCACGTTCTCCGAAGAATAAAGACGATTTGCGATCGCGATCGTTTCTCGTCTACAAGATCTTCCGTAATCGTTTAATCCCGACACGTTTTACCGGATAACGACGTTCTCGAGGATCCTTCGAACGATTCTCTACATTCTCGTCATTTCCGATTCCCCGTACGTACTTGATCGTTCCCGGGGCTTATTTCAGCTCCTCCAGCTTTGATGACGGAATTATATATATCAGTAGCTGAGAGGAAGATTTTTCGCCATCGAACAAGAGAACTGAAGAAAACTATCGAACTATCGAAAAATTCTGTTTATTCCGTCACTATGTAAAAAATTCACGAAAAACAACAAAATTTCGGCCTCCTAAACCGGTCTCCCCCCTTAATATTCCAATGGAAAAAAGAAATACGAAAAAATGGTTGCTTGACCATTCACTTCCTGCCCCCCTTCCAATGGAGAAGTAGAATAGTACAAATTTTTGAGTCTGAGATCGTTCGGTATCTGGCAGGCTAGAGAGTCGGTAAAAGGTTGCACGGAGGTAGAAAAATAGTCGGGCGCTCTGATGCGGGACTCGTTTCGACTGCGTAGCTTTCTCATTATCGGGATTGTTTCGCGATCTATAGAGATAGCACCGTGAACGACACACTTTTCGTTCAACCGTAATTCTCCCTTTCTACTTATATATATATATAAGTAGAAAGTATATATATGCATTTGCCAAAACTCACTACTGAGGAACTTTTAGCAAATACCAGTTTTTCTAGACACCCCCCTTCTCTTTCATTCTCACAGCAGTTGTCTTCAATCGCCATCCGTCAATCGAAAGCTTTGCGTGCATTCGTATTTGTAGAAATAAAAAAAGCGATTTTGATTTTGATTTTTTTTCAAAAGAGGAAAGTGTAGTTAGTGAGAGGGAATAGGGGAGAGTTAAGATACGAGAAGCTTTCTCGCTCTTGTGGTCTCGAGAACTCTTCGGGGATACAATGTGACCACGTCCTACTCCTAGGTTTACCGCATTTACCTCTCGACTTTCTTTGTTTCCTTTTTTTTCCGTTTCGTGTGGATCCTCTGATCCTCTGATCACTCGAGGTTTTTTTTTTGCCAACTGAAGGTTCGAAATAAGAGGTTTATGGGGCTGAATTTTGCATCATTAAAAATTGATAGGAAATTTTTTATAACTTTTTATTCACATTGTTAAAAAAATGATATTTTGTAGATTTTCACTGTAAATCGTAGAAAAAAATGAAATTTAGAAAATAGACGCTTATGGATGTGTTTTTTTTTTATTGAGCGAAGAATAATCATTCGGGTGAAAATCGATCGAGTTTGTTGATAGAAAGGCGATTCGAATCGAGGAAACGTGGAATAACGCAATTCTCGGTGTACTAGGCTCGGGCACGGGTTACGAAAGCAGATCTCTCGTAGCCGCGTAGAAAGATCGCGGTTCGCGTGGGAAAGGAATTTCTTTGCTGGGTTTGAGAGCGGGAGGGAGCGCTAGGCGTGACCGCGCGGTGCAACCATTACGAGCCGTTCATATCCATCAACATCGACGTCGCGATGCAATTTACCAAAAAACGTCACCCGCCTCTCGAAGGGCCAAGATTTCGTTGTCCTGAAAGGGGAAATATTTTTTTCGTTTTTTCGAACTCTG
This sequence comes from Ophioninae sp. B BG-2022a, assembly GCA_030522765.1. Taxonomy (NCBI): domain Eukaryota; kingdom Metazoa; phylum Arthropoda; class Insecta; order Hymenoptera; family Ichneumonidae; species Ophioninae sp. B BG-2022a. Next base: position 42,706 of record JAPYZJ010002074.1, read on the forward strand.
AAGCGTGGGCCAATATCGAAGACTTCGATAATTTTCGCAAGATTTTGACCGCGGAAAAGTAAACGAGACGTTTATTGGCTCAGCGACTAGTTATTAAGGTTCGATGACGCGCCACCGTGGCGCTTCGGTCTTTTTCTTCATATTTCTCGACCCGACCGTTACTCTCGCTCGATCCCAGCGCCAACTATGACTTCCTCTTAGTTTCTCTTCAACCGCGCGGAATCTTGTCTCATTAAATTTCCACTCGAGTCCGCCGCTCCCGGCTGACAAAAAACGATTACGTTTCCGTTGAAATTGCAAGCGTCAAGGGCACGAATAGCCAGCAGCCATTTCGCCTCGACTCAGTCGATAAAAAGGAGGGAGATAAAAAAAAAGTCATTTTTCCAACGGAGGAAAAAGACGAGGATTGAACCGGAAGTTCGATCTGGGGGGCTAAAAAAAATCAATAATCAATAATAAACGTATATTTAACCGTTTAATCATAAACTTTTAATCAACTAATGAAACAACGACGAAAAAGTTATTTGGCGAATAAATTCCCAGGTTGGTTTTCATTAAGTTGGAGCTTGACCTGGTTGCCCATTTTTTCGTTAAAAATGGTGGAATGCACTCGGCTCATCCAGCCAACGACAAATTTTCCAAGATCCAGGCTTGAAAAACGAAAAAAATGAAAAAAATTATGAAAATATCTAAACGTGTTGATTAAGGACGTTAAAATTTTTTTTTTTTCATTCGTTTTACATAGAAAATGTCCCGTTTCGATTTTGGCTCACAAAGATCGGGAATTCGAGAGAGGAGAAAACTATGATTACGCCCGGCGACTCGATCGACTCGTTTCCGTATGAATTTCGTGTTTGCCGAGCGAAAAAACTTGGGCAAAAAGATTTGAGTGGAAAAATGGTTGGCTAATGCGGGCAAGGAGAACAACCTACATTCGCGAGTCGAGGACTCGTTAAATTCGCTTGCATGCATTTACTACGAGATCTTAAGGGAGAGAGAGAGAGAGAGAAAGAGCAACGTGACGCAAATTGAGAACCTCCTCGTGTTCCCACTCGTCGACTGTCGTCACTCAATTTTTTAAATTATTTTTCCCATGTCTGTGATATTTATTTTTTTAAAACATTTTTTTTAATTAGCAATCTTTTGTTTTTCTTCATTTTTAATATTTTTTGGGCTCATTATTTATTGAAATTCAGACGACAAAAAATTCTTCATTTTTTACGACTCATTTTTCTAATTTATTAATTAAGGGTGTCAATGGCGCGCGCCTCGGATTGGGAAAAAAAAGCTCCGGTGTCCGAGTATCGACGCGAATCGAGCGCGTTAACACGCGTCGGTCTCGAGAGAAAAAAAAGCAGGAAATAAAAGAAAAGGAATCTAAAGGGAGATAGAAAAAGGCTAGGATTGAAGAGTTAATCCAACGAGTATCCGGGAAGGTAGATTCGAGCGAGAAGTGTCTGAACGCGATAACGGGAGTCTTATTGATTTTTAATGATTTTCCAATTTAATTAGTTCGGTATTAAGTGGCTCATTGAGGATTGCAAAGGTGGAATTTTGTTTTAAATCCTTCGAGGATAATCAGCAACGGCTTCAACTTTTTTTTAAACCATTGTTTCGTAATTTTTTACCATTTTTTTTTCGTAAGTAATAAAAAAAGAAGATTTATTATTTTTTTGAGATTTCGATTTTTGAGTGATTTTTCTCGGAAAGTAACTTGCAAAAACTAAATTGCATAACGATGCTTCTCCCAGCTTAATTCAACGGCAAAAAAAAAGTAACCGGAAGTGAGTAACTTTGAAAATCGGTCGAAAGTTTCTCACCGCGAAAACGACGGAAGCGATTGTTCATGTTGAAGAATATATCACTCGGTGTCCCGCCTTAGAATCGAAGATTCTCGTATTCGAAGTTCGTACTTGACGAGGATCGAGGTGAAACAAAGTTCCAGAAACGTACAAACCGAGACAGAGCGTCGCTGTTCGAAGACGCACTCCAAGTGTGTCAAGGGAAAAAGTCTTCGATCGTGGCGACGGGCCAAGTTGTTTCGAGTGGACCAACTATAATTGATAGATATCGTAAGCGAACGAATTCCGAATAATTGAAACGAGTCGAAGTTTTCCGACCCAAACAAACCCAAACTTTGAAGCATTCCTTTCAATCGATCTTAAAAACAACATATGAAACCGATCATCCTTAAAGGATGATCAGTGTGAAACGATTTTTTGAAAATTTCCCCCTTAAATCCAGAATTTTCCAGGATTAAGGGGGATTATTTATCGCGTCGTTGAAATATCAAAAAGAAAAAAAAAGATGGCGTGGGCGTGAATGAGTTTATTCGGGGAAGGGGTTTCGTCACGCTCTAACGATTTTTTTCGATCGATCGAACAAGCATCGACAATCCGCTTCTTCAAGCCCAACCCTTTTTTTTTTCTTCTTCTTTTTTTACCAGCTTTGTGAAAAAGATAATGGGCGAGGGCGGAGAATTTTCTCGGGACTGATTACGAAAGGAGAGACGGGAATGATATATCCCGATCGTTATCGAGTCATAGTTCCATACGGACCATCCTCGAGCCCACACTAGACTCGTCACAATGGAGAGACGACAATAGATTTTTGTCGAAATCCTTTTATGTTAAAAAAAAATTTCTTTTTTTTTTGTTTTTTTTTCTGAAGCAACTTTTTTAAAACCAGCGATCCCTCATTCGAGTCGTTCTTCAATTCGACCTTTCTCCTCCACTCGCGCGTTCACATTCGAGAACCTAGATTGGGAGAATGACGGGATAGGAACAGTCTGGCACATCTCCCGGATGTAAAAAGTGCCACTTTCATATCCGCAACCCTTGAGTCTCGAAAACGACTAGAAACGAGGAACTCGAATGTCGCATCAAGGCAGAGTCAAATGTGTTTCAACGACACACGTAAAAGCTAATGGCCCAACGCGTTAAGCTTAACCCCCCCCCCCCTGCCTCTTTCCCAATTCTCTTGGTCTTTTCTACTCTCGTTAACTAGTACCTCGATACAAGTTAAAACGAGGATAAAACGGACCTGGAAAACCTGGGAAATAGGACCTAAAAAAATAGGATCGTACTGATACAGTCTCGATTTTGAGAAAACAGTCGTAAAATGAAAACGATGGAAAAGACTCGTGGAGGTACGATGAACACGTTCCCATTAACGAATCATGTTTTTCATACCGATCGTTTTTTTTTTCTTCACTTTTTCTTTTGTTACTATCTCTTTTCAGTCGACGGTTTTTGCCTTTTTCATTTTTTGCCTTTTTCATTTTTTGTCTTTTTCATTTTTTGTCTTTTTCATTTTTTGTCTTTTTCATTTTTTGTCTTTTTCATTTTTTGCCTTTTTCATTTTTTGCCTTTTTCATTTTTCGCTCGTCTCGTTCGAGAGGAAAAAAAATATAACGGAGTTGCGCAGAAAGATGTTCTGAGAACATATCGCACAATGGGCGATTCGTTACCGATACCGGTAGAAGCGTTGCGACGGGAGACCCAACCCGAGACTCGTCAGTTTTGCGCCTCCGGCGATTTTCCATAGACGAGCGTCATCCTCATCGACAAAAGTTTAACGAGAGCTTCAGAAATCATTTATCTCGTGAAATATCGATGTGTTGAGGAAAGGGATTTTCGGGGGGTGGGAGGGCCTCAAAAAACCCTGCGATAAAGCTGATATTTAGCACAGACCTTCCTTTCAATATTCTGAGAGAAATTCCAAAAGGATTTTCAATGACTTGGTGTAGTTTTGAAAATATCGAATTTTTTTTTTATTGAATTTAATTTAATTTTTGGATTTGTAATATTTTTTAAATGGTATAATTTGATGTAATTTGATCCCCTGAGCACGAATCTACCATTAATTTCCCCCGAAACCCAAAATTTCCATGAAAAAATCGTAAAAAACTGGTAAAAACAGGATTTTTCGCGATTTTTTCATGAAAATTTTGGGTTTTCGGGGAAATTAATGGTAGATTCGTACTCAGGGGATCAAATTACATCAAAATAGACCATTTAAAAAAATATTAAAAATCCAAAATTTTTCTGGATTTTAGGGCAAAAAAAGTTTTTTCACTCAATCATCGATAACTTTTTT